>JANAVB010043420.1:216696-384196 GCA_029216955.1 Iris pallida | reverse complement strand
TCCGGACGGAGGCGAATTTGAGGATCTAAAAATTGGGACCGGGACTGGGATACACAATTGATAAGTATTTCATGATGTAACTTGTTTGCATAGAAGAGTCCTTCAAGTTTTTTATATAAATTTTGTTCTGAGTATCCTTGAGCTGTACAATGATCAATTTACAAATTACATGAATATAGACATAATTAAACATGAAAGCGAAAGTAATAGTGTTAAGTGTAAACTTGTGCCAGAACCCTGTATATCCATATCACCTAGAAAGTATATAATCTACCGGTACAGTTGCTCTTAACCTCTCTACATTACCATTGAAACTAGATGACATCTAATATAATGTAGCTAAGGAACTAATCCCTCTTTGACCTGTATAATTTGGTCTCCAGAAATTGTATCGGTGAAATTGGAATGATGAGGTCTATAGAGCACAAAGTAATTTATATCTCGATACTCTTGACATTAATTATGTTTTCTACTGTCAGTGTAACTTCTTGTTCATATTACTTCAGCCTGTCTAAAGTTTTTCAGAACATGTGCTGTTTTGATTACATAAGATCTTGGGATTATTGACATTTGGATTTGCTCCTACTGCGAGATACAAATATGGACACCATTTTGCAGTGCCCGTGCAACATAACAGAAGACCAAAGTGACGAGTGTACTCAAACATGAACAAAGCAAGCTCATCTGCACAACCCAAGTCGGCTTTCATTGATATCATGAAACCTTTACCTATTAATTTCACAAAACTGTGACCAAATGCTCAAGATCGAGTAATAAGCTTCAGAAATTTCTCGTATTAATTCTAAATAGGTTATTTACTTCACAGACTCATAAAAGATCCAAACTTTTACATTTTTCTGTGATAAGCTTCCCTCTCCTTCTCCACCTTTGTTGATCTTGTTTTACTCTTCCCAAACAACCTTCTGAATTCAAAAATGCATATCATCCACTAAAGCTCCCTTCTACTCTAACTGTTCCAATGTAGATTGGAGCTATTAGATTTGATGATTTTTCTTTCAATCTGAGCTTGCTTTATAGGTAAACTACACTTCTGTATTGACATTCTTGTTTTAAAAAGACCTTGAATGTTACAGTCTGCTTTAATTCTGTAAAAATCTATGATTCAGGAGCAGATTTTATATGTATGTCGCCCAAATAAGGACATAGATACGGATAAGGACACGATACTGATGCATGATATATGATACATGATACAGTATACGTTGCATGAGTACGGAGACAGATAAGGGTACAGATACGATACAGCCAACACTTTTCTATGTTCGTGCAACATAGTTTTATATATATGGTTATATACACAAGTAGAACCATGCAATTCACTTGACAAGTAAATCAGTTATACGACATTAATAACAATTTCTAGAAGAAATCTACTAAAAATTGCTCCAAATGATTCTCTTTATGACTTTCCTTTGGCTTCAATCTTGTACCATAGAAAAATCACTCCAGATGCTCTATTTGACATTAAATGATTATGTCTTCCAAAATGTATAGGTTCTCAACATAACACATTACCACAGTAGGGTTTCGTAGGGCATATGCTTTAAAAATAGGACTATGGTTCTAACATATACATATAATATACCATTTATCAATCATTACAAGCAATGACACTCCCACTAGGAAGCAGGGATAGTCTGAAATTGGTGCCGAACCATATCATGTACATGTTGGATGTGTATCAAACACGATACAGACACTCCAGAATACACCAGGGTATGCCGTTTGTGTTCGTACAATTTTGTATCATATACTTTTTTTTCTTTTTCTTTTGAGGTGTCATTTCTCCAAGCCGAGCCGTGGCCCAAAGCCACCCAGCAGCCCGGAGGAGGATTCGAACCCGAGACCTATGCTTGGGCGGCCTCCCACACTACCACTAGGCTAGTGCCTTAGGGACGTTTCGTATCATATACATGTAACTGCAACATAGTTCTCGGATAGTCCATCATACAAATGTAATATTTTTATTCAGGTGTTATGGTAAACAAGCGTAGCTCATTACAATTGATCAATAAGGCTTTTTGGTTAGCATGCACACTTTTAGTAGGAAATATATTACTTTCAAATGTCTGGCGATAGTTCAGGGTGTTTTAATAGGAAATATATTAATCTATAAGTCTTCAAATAATTTAATTTATTTGACACATGTCATACATCTTGGAGATCCTTAATATAATTGAAATATATTCCTATGAATTTATTGAGTATTTACTTTATTTGTATTTATTTTCTACAGATCTATCTTATAAAAAGAATTTTTTTGGTATAGATGTAAACCCCCAAAATTTCTACTACAATTTTATTTTAATTATTGTATTCATTTTGTATTTCGTATCTATACGTCGCACACGAGTCACTTAGTCGTATTTACGTAACGTACGAGATTTGCGTTCGTAATTTCTCGACGAGTGCGAATATGTGTCGAGGTACATACTTTAGAAAAATATTTTTATTATAAAATTTATTTTATAGAAGAATTTAATTTTCAAAATAATCGGTGGTAAATATTTTTATTTCTAAAAAGAGCTACTTTGTTCGTCATTTAAAAATAAATAGTGATTTGAAAAATTGTGCTTTATATGAAAAGTATTCCAACTATTTTGCAAAAATTTGAAAGTTGACATTTAAAATGTTTTGTTATAAAAGCAATTTTATAAAGTAATATTTAAGTATTTATAGTGATTTTTGAAATTAATTATTTCCATATTTATTTAACTATGAAAATAATATTTGAGATTTTGTTAAATTTAATATTTGATTAAATATGGTAATTTAAATAGCAAAAGATTTTATTGACTGTATTTAAAATATTTCAAATTTAGTATAGGATTTATTTGGAGTGGAATTGATTTGGATTTTTTAATCGATTTAAATTAATAGGAGAATTATCTAATTGAGATTTAAATAAATTCCAATTCCTATCCAACTGGGAATTCCCACATCCTATATATAAGCAGGTACTCCTCCATAAATCTTTCACCACCCACGTGCATCGTGTCCATGTTTTCCCCTCCCACATCTTATTCCAAGTATTACAATTACATTATCCCCGCGTCGGACACACCCCGACGTCATCGAATACCCGATCCTAATGCTACCCACATCCATCAGCACCCCGACTCCTACGCCATCACCGCAGCGACCAACACAAGCACACCAAAACCGAAGCCCAAGCATCGCCCATCCCCAAATCATGCTACCCATCCGCCTCCTCCCTGCACGGCCTTGACAACCACCCTGTCCATGCGATCACCGTCACCACCATCAACCAAGATCCGACGCAACCACCATCGACAGAAGTAAGAAAAGGAGGAAGGGAAAGAAATCCACACCGGGCCGAGCAGGAACTTCCCTTCCCGACCCTGCGCCCCGCCGTGAATGGCCGCCCCGTCACGAAAACCCCGGCTTCTCCACCTCCGCTCCAGACCCGGATCCGCACATCCGTGCCGTCCCCGGTCAGCCGTGCCACGGCCGGCCTCCGCCGAAAGGTCGTCGCCTCCAGGCGCGCGCCCAGCCCCGGCGACCGCATCCCCCACGGTCGCCTCCCCGCTCCTCTACTGAACCGCCACCAGTGGCCGGGGTCGCCGCGCGCCGCTCCGCGCTGGTCTCCTCCTCCGGCGATCCACCGCCGCCTCTGCGGAGCGCCCACCGCGTGGCTGCCTTCCCCCTTCGCCCGACCTTCTTCCGCCTCAGATCCGGCGCTGACCGCCGCCTTTCGCCGGAGAACGACCATCTGTGCCTCCCGCTCCATCTTCCACCGCCAAACCCTCGGTCCTCCGCTTCTTCCGTGCCGCCTTTCTCCTCTCCGCCGGCCACCCGCGGAGCAGCCGCCAGGCGCACCCGATGACCGCACCGCCGCTGGAAACCCTCCCATCGCCGGAACTCGCCGCCACTTTCATAATCCACCGCCCCGCCTAGATTTTGTCGTCCGCCGGCGACTACGCCGGCCCATCCGCCTGCCGGTGAGTAACCCCCTCCCGTTCTTCCCCCTTTCTCGAAACCCTCTCCAGCCTTTTCTTCTTTCTCTCTCTCTCTTTCTCTCGTAAATTGTATTAATACTGTACAGCTAATTATTATCGCTGCTACTGTACAGCTATTATTATTGCTGCTACTCTCTCGTGAATAGTTATTACTAATATTATTATTACTGCTACTGTACAGCTATGGTTATTATTATTATTATTATATTATTATTATTATTATTATTACTGTTAGTATTACATCATTAGTATTAATGTAAGTATTTTTGTTATAATTATGATTTTTATTGATTTATGTATTTAGATATAAAAATCCTTCAAACTTTCTTGTAAAAATATATCTACAAGGTTATATATAAATATATTATACTTGGCTTGGCCTTTTTCAAAATATGGTTTTAGAACCTTATATGATTTTACTATTATTTATCTAAATTATGGTTAATAATAAAATATGGTTTTTATCTATAAAAATATGTGTTGACAAACATAGAGGTAGCCTAAAACAATTTTTTGTGATTATTAAAGTATTTTCCAAAAAAAATATATTTTTACTAATAAAAATCTAGTTTAGCTATTATATTTTCTAAACATGGTATAAACACCTTTTTTACAAATCCATCAGTTATCAATTCTTGATCATGACTAAATCGTGCCTATTTTCTCATGGACTTCGGGTCTCTGTACATCGAACATGGCCACGGGACAGACATGACTTGCTCGATCACCGCACCACACCAGGCGACCTACCAGGCAAGATACCTTACAATTATACTGTTTATTTTAGTTTGCATTTTATTACATATCACTGTTCATTTATTTCTAGTTCTTGATTACTGCCTGCTCAGTGATATTAGTTGTACCTTGTTATTTACCTTTGATTGCATCTGGACTTAGAGTTAAGGGACTACCACTAGCTTAGTGCATTGCATAGACTTTGACACTGTTGTGCCACGAGATATGTGAGTTATGAGTAGCATATAGCCTACGGACTTACGTGTTGGCTGATCACTGATACGTGCAGGACGTGCGTTAGGTCTAACTGTCAATAGTTGTGTGTTAGAAGACTTGACGGTTAGTAGTGTTACATGGTCGTGGATGCGACGTGATAGGTGCATTGGGTGGGAAGAATATTTCCTTATCGTATGGGCTTCGATTGTACTTCCCTTGTAACCCGGAAGCTCCGCTGGAGATACGGGTATGAGCCTCTCAGGTTGGCCACTGTCGTTTTTGAACGTCATGCTCTCGGTCACTGGTACCCAAGTGGGGACTATACCAGATCCCATTTACAGCCAGGGCTCATGCGACGTAAGGTTTGTTCTCACTGCATGTTCACTTTAGTTGGTTAGATTACCTTATAGTGTCTTGTCACTTTCTTTGATTGTTGCATATTTTATATTCAGTATTATATGGCATGTTGATGTATCTTGTTACGTCCCTCTGAGGACCTGGTTATCTCGCCAGGTGTGTGTTTCATGATTTCTTGCAGGTGCTCTAGCTAAGGCCATTCCTTCCTTCGTGGTGATTGCTCTTGGACTCGCCATTGCTCTCGCTTGCTAAATTCTTTCCTTTTATATTTTTCCATATTAATTTGGTTGGTAGTGGACTTTGTCTCCGCCCAACGATTGTATACATGACAAATTCAAAGTTGCTTTTATAACATTATTTATCTTTGTGGATGAGATTTAGTACCTTGGTTACTGCATTTACAGCTTATGTATATATACGAGGGTCCATATACTTCGTATGTATACAGCTGGCATAATTACGTACTAGTCCTACGTATTTTGGGACTGGGGTGTTACAATAGAAAATACCTTTGGACAAGTCATGGATGAGTAAACGGGGGGACTTAGAATATATTAAAGGTGTCAAACAATTTGTGAATTTTGTCAAGGAGAATGCTAACGGAGAAGACCGTTTTTATGCCCATGTGTTCGATGCAGAAACTCAAAGGGACACATAGAGCTTGATTTAATCAGCTTTCATTTGTTGTCAAATGGTATTGATCAGAGCTATGTGTTATGGGATCAACATGGAGAAAAATCGATGGGCCATAAGTCTACAACAATAAAACTCGACCCAATTAAAGAAGCTGATCAACCTATGATAGAAGAACTTGTTGATGATGTTTTCAATGTAAATAATTGGGGGAATGAGCACGAGTTAGAAGACATGAATATTACACTTGAAGGTGGAGTAGGAGGCGATCAAACTATTGTTTCTGAGACCGAGATGAATGAGAGTAGAAAATACAAAAAATATAGGAAAATGGCAACACAACCTCTGTACAATGGTTGTCCTAAGGGTAAGACAATGTTGTCTACCATTATCGAGCTACAGAATTTGAAAACACGATACAGTTTGACTGGGAATAGCGTGACTGCTATATTGGGTTTGGTAAAGTCTTTATTTGTAGAAAACTGTAATCTTTCCAAAAATTATCCACAAATGAAGAATATGATTAAGGACTTGGGAATGGAATGTGAAACCATACATGCATACAAAAATGGTTGCATCCTA
Organism: Iris pallida; assembly: GCA_029216955.1. NCBI lineage: Eukaryota > Viridiplantae > Streptophyta > Magnoliopsida > Asparagales > Iridaceae > Iris > Iris pallida. The sequence goes on along the minus strand of JANAVB010043420.1, from coordinate 377,672 downwards.
TATTGGAAGGAATACAAACTGTTAGTCCCGGGGCTTGATCGAAGATGGAAAAACTGATGCAATCGAGATCTAATATGATACAAAAAACCAAATAACCAGATTATAATATAGAGGAGGGAAATAGATAAAAGAAGATCTCTCGTTCTTCCTTGCAAACGTGTTGCAATTGGGACAGAACGAGTTACAATAATCTAGAGAAAGATTAGAAGAAGAAAATTGCTGCGGTGTCAAAACACCGTTGTTCAAAGCAAGATTCGCCCCACGCGAATTTCTTCTAGGAACCAGCAAGTTTGAAGAACTTGTGGAACGCTCGAAGTCACCTCTGTTCTGACTCCTCGGATGGACTTGCAATGGCGATAGTAACTCCCTCTCTCTCTCCTTTTCAGACTTATAATTTTCGTCGTTCACACAAAGGAGGCCGAAAGAGAGTATAAATAGAGAGAGGGTGAAAACCCTAGCCGCCTCTTCAGTTATAGAAAGATTGAACCAAATCCCAAAAAGATAGCAACGAGATTAATTCAAATCCCACAAAGATAGCAACGAAATTAATTCAAATCCCACAAAAAATGGATCTGAATTAATCGTATTGAATCAGTCTTTCCATAACTGACTTGTAGTCTGCACAGTCAGCGGAGCCCTCCATACAACGGCAGCAGCAGCAGCCTGGCCGCATGGACTGCATGGCCTTATGGTCGCATGGACCGCATGAGCCGCATGGGCCGCATGGACCACATGAGCCGCATGGACCGTATGAGCCGCATGGACCGCATGAGCCGCATGAGCCGCATGGGCCGCATAGCTGCATGGGCCGCATGGACCATGCCGCATAAGACCGCATGGCCGCATATGAGCCGTATGACTGCAGACGTACTAAGTGCAAAGTGCGCCAACAAAATGCCACATTACGCCTCATGAGCCCATGAGCCCGAGTCCGAGTCGCTAAGCCTCTTTGGGGCTTAGCTCCAAATGGAATTAATCCAAGAGAATGACAAAAGCATTAATGCTTAATCCTTGGAGCCTTATTCTTACCTCCTAGTAAAATCACCCACATGGTTCCCTCCTTAGGGTCACCACCCCATGTGCATCTCTCAACAACACAACCAAGTATATATGTTGAGATAACTCATGGTGCATTTTCGATGTGGGCCTAAACTTTTACAAGGCATGTTGAGAGCAAGCTCTCTCCATGTAAAGAAAGCACCAACAATTCTCCACATATCACAACATATATATGTGTCCAGGGTTGAGCGTTCCCCACAGCAACTGTCCATTTTGCATTAGGATAGATGTCGCTGATGACTTGAATCTTCCCGCATGGGTTAAATAACAATATGATACAAGAATGGACTACGCCTTGAATTCTGTACCATAATTATAATTCTTCCCACTCACAAAGCGTAGTTACGTGTGCTTCTGGCTGCACATTAAAGGCCCTGTGCCAGCCTGGTTTTAGTGTATAATTTTGGGCGTCTACAAGTTTACCCTCAAGAGACGGCCTGATATCTCTTTCCATACACTATAGGTGAGTTCTTTATTAAAGAGAAATGGCATGAAGACTTGCGCTTCCTTGCGGTGCTACGCCACTATGACATAGCCTGAAGCCGAGGCATTACCCCTACCTGGGAACCTCATCGTAGTGTCATACTACTGTAGCATGAGGTCTCAGCCTCTTTGTAGTGCCAATCTACTCAGCATGAAGCCTAATACTTCCTTGCGGTGTTACGCCGCAACGATATGGCTTGCAAGGCCGAGGCTTTATCCCTACCTGGGTACCTCATCGTGGTGTCGTGCCACTGCAACATGGGGCCATCCTCCCCTTTGTAGTGCTGTCTATAACTCTTTAATTACGTCATACAGCATTAGGCTACCTGCCTATTTGCGGTGCTACGCCGCTATGACTTGGCTTGCAAAGCCGAGGCATTACCCCAGACCTGGGAACCTCATGGTGGAGTCACCCCACTGTAGCATGGAGTTTCACTCCTTGTAGTGCTGCTCTACCGTGCTTCCTGTAAAGCACACCAGGCGTTCACTCTGCCTGAGAACTCATTAAGTTGTTTAAGCCAACCTTTCACATGATCTATTTTTTCGTAGAAAATACATAGTAGACAATAGTGGTTATGGGTCCGTATCCCTTCCATGTTTCAGAGAACAAGTACCCACTGTTATCTGATAGTTTTCCAGTCAGTGATCCTCCTTTGAACCAAAAGTTAGATGCCTAGTAGATTTCTCTTTGAACTAATAGCATAAAACTTTATGGTAGGATTACAAAGACACACTATCAGAATACCTTCAAGCCTATTTTACAAGCTGTGTCATCGACCAACTCGCGCTTGAGGCCCTTTGTGAACGGATCTGCCAGGTTCTCCTGACTCCGAACATCAATCACTGCAATTACACCTCTTTTGATAAGATTGTGTACTGCCCTGTGCTTCAACCGCACAGTCCTCTTTTTTTCGTTGAAGAGGTCATTTGATGCCACCGTCGCAGTCGCCTGGTTGTCACAGTATATCGGTATCGCCGGTATCTGAGCCCCAACCACTGGAAGATCATACATGAGCTCCCGGAGCCATTCTGCTTCATCTGCTGCAGTTTTAAGTGCATAGAATTCAGATTCCATGGAGGAACGAGAGAGTATAGTATGCTTCTTCGACTTCCACGATATAGCAGTTCCACCCAATGAAAAGACATATCCACCTGTGGATCTCTTGCTTTACATCTCTGAACACCAGCTAGCATCACTGAAGCCTTCCACTACTGTCGGATACCCGTTGTAGTGCAGTGCATATGTCTGAGTCTTCTTGAGATATCTCATCACCCGCTTCACAACTTTCCAGTGCTCATTCTCTGGGTTGCTTGTGAACCGACTCAGCATTCCCACGGCGAAAGCTGTGTCAGGCCTTGTGGCAGTGGTTGCATACATCAAACTTCCGATAACGCTGGAATACTCCAGTTGCCTGACGCTTTCCCTCGAGTTTGGTTTCAGCTTCTGATCACCCCTGTATGGCGTATCGATCCCTGGAAGATCCTTATACCCATAGCGTGTGAGCATCTTCTCAATGTAGTGAGATTGTGACAGTGCTACTCCAGTGTCTGTCCGGATGATCTTTATGCCCAAGATGATATCTGCATCCCCCAAGTCCTTCATACTGAACTTGGTTGAGAGAAACTTCTTTGTCTCTGTGACACAGCCTATATCCGTCCCTAGGATTAGCATGTCGTCCACGTACAGACAGACGATGACTCCTCTTCCATCAGCGAACTTTATGTAAACACATTTGTCCGTCTCGCTGACTCTGTAGCTGTTTGACCTAATAACTTTGTCAAACTTCTCATGCCACATTTTGGGAGCTTGCTTCAAACCATACAATGATTTCACCAACTTGTAGACTTTGTCTTCAAGACCTTTGACAAAAAATCCATCTGGCTGTTGCATGTAAATCTCTTCGGTCAGCTCTCCATTCAGGAATGCTGTTTTAACATCCATCTGATGTATCACCAACTTATGTATAGCTGCTAGACCGATTAACATTCTGATAGTGGTCATCCGAGCTACTGGAGCGTACGTGTCAAAGTAGTATATCCCCTATTTCTAAAAAAATCCCTTGGCTACCAGCCTGGCCTTGAACTTGTCAATAGTTCCATCTGCCTTCATCTTCTTCTTGAAGATCTATTTACATCCGATGGGCTTTTCTCCTTCAGGTAGATCTACTAACACCCATGTGTTATTGGAGGTGATAGAGTCAAACTCGTCATTCACTGCCTCCTTCCAGAAGATAGCATCTCTGGTCTTCATCGCCTCATCATAGGTAAGCGGATCTGCTTCCACATGATAGGTGACAAAGTCATCTCCGAAGTCTTTCGGTCTCCTCGCTCGCTTAGTTGACGGCTCTGCGAGTTCTGGTACAAGAGTTGTTTCATCAACAACAGCTTCTTCTTGGACTACTGGCCCATATGAGATTTTAGTCTCATTCTACATCATTTTTCGGAATGTCCGAAAGAACAATATTTTTGTGTTTTGCAAACTTGTCTTCAAAGTATTCAGCATCGCGAGATTCAATGATATGATTTGACTCAATATCAAGAAATCTCCTAGCATCACTCTTCTCGACATACCCCAAGAAGATCGCCTTCATAGTCCTTGTCCCCAGCTTCTGAATCTTCAGATCTGAGAGCTTCACATACGCCAGACACCCCCACACTCGAATGACATTCAAGTTTGGTCTGACTTTGAAGCAGAGTTCATGAGGAGTTACGTCCGAAGTTGCATACGACACTCTATTTAAAAAAAAGTGGCCGTCAAAGCAGCTTCTCCCCAGTAGCATTTAGGAAGACCCGCGGTTAGCAGCATTGAGTTCATCATTTCTGTCAACGTTCTGTTCTTCCTCTCCGCTACTCCATTAGATTGAAGAGAATATGGAGCAGTAGTCTCGTTTATGATTCCATGTTTTTTGCAGAAAAATGTGAATTCATGAGACCGATACTCTCCGCCTCGATCACTTCTTAGCCTCTTGAGTTGTTGTCCAGTTTGTCGTTCAGCCTCGGCCTTGAACTCCTTGAACTTCTCGAACGCTTCGTCTTTAGACTTGAGCAAGTAGACAAACGAGTATTTTAAGAATTCATCGATGAAGGTTATGAAATACTTCATCCCGGCTTTTGTAGAGAATTGCTTGAAGTCACAGATATCAGAGTGCACCAACTCCAGAAGATCTGTGCTTCGATTGACCCAATAAAAGGGTTTCCTAGTGATCTTTGTCTGAGCACATACTTTACACTTCTCTACCTTACCCCTACAATTAGAGATAAGTCATAGACTGGACATTTTGTTAATTCTTTTACAATAAACATGTCCTAGTCTATTATGCCACAACTCAAGAGAATAATCAGAAAATGTAACTGCATTAATGTCATTAAACTGGTTGACAAGCTGAATTTTAAACATTCCTTCAGTTTGATAAGCCTTTTCGAAGAATGTTCCTTTCTTGGACATCACCATCTGACCAGCATTGATGTCCATCCTCAAGCCTGCGTTGCAGAGCAGGCTCCCAGAGATCAGGTTCTTGGCAATCACTGGAACATGCTTCACACCTTGAAGCGTCAGAGTGTTCCCAGAAGTGAGTTACAGTTCCACGGTCCCGATCCTCAGAACTTCAGCTTGGGCCTGGTTTGCCATGACAACCTTCTCAGATATCGGCTGGTACGTGACGAACCATTCCTTGCCAGAACAGACATGGCAAGTCGCACCAGTGTCTATCCACTAGTCAGAGTCAACCCCCACAGTTGTGACCTGTGCGATCATAGCAACAATGTTAGAAACCAATAAAATCTTATTAGGCTCACCTTTCTCTGATTGTTTAGGCTTAGATCTGTATTCACTCTTGTAGTGGCCTTTCTTGCCACAATTGAAACAAGTCACGCGGGAATTGGACTTCTGTTGTTTGAATGAAGGACCCTTCCCTTTTAGATTAGTGAAGTCCTTCTTCTTGGGATGAGAAGCCGCCTGCTTTCCCTTGGGATCTCTCGTCTGCACTAGATTGGCTTTAGCCAACTGTTTGGACAGAGTATCCATCTTCTGTTGGGAACGCATCTCGTCCTCAACATGGATCTCTTGAAGTAGATCTCCCAAGCTAATGTCTAGCTTCTTTCTGAGCATTCTTGCATAGAAGGTACTCCATCCAACAAGAAGTTTTGAGGCGATCCCTCCAACGATAAACTTGTCGGGAAGGGGCATGTCTTCGTCTTCCAGTTTCTGATGCAGCTTCAGAAATTCCTTCACCTGTGGCAACATGGACTTCTCGTCCTTAAAGAGCAATTTGTGATTTTTTTCAACCACAAACATCTTGCTCATGTTCATATCTTCTTCATACAGTTTTTCCACAGACTCCCATATGTCTCTGGCAAACTCCTTTTTCGAGTAGGATTCTGCCAGGGAATCCTCCATAGCATTCAGGATGAGAAGCCTGCAGATGCTATTTTTTCTTCTCCATTTGGTCTGGAGTTTGGGAGCCGTATTAATAGCGACAGTAGATCCAGTGTCTGGAACCGAAGGTTCTTCCTCCAACAGAACATGATCAACGTCTTTTAGTTGAAGAGTTAGATAAACCTTTCTCTTTCAGACTTGATAATGCTCTCCATCGAACTTTTCCAACTTGCAGTAGTCCGATTGGACGAGCAAAGCTTTAATGTTTTCCATCTACAAGGATCTTGCTTTGAGATTGTTAGTCCCGGAGCTTGATCGAAGATGGAAAAACTGATGCAATCGAGATCTACGATGATACAAAAAGCCAAATAACCAAATTACAATATGGAGGAGGGAAATAGAGAAGAGAAGATCTCTCGTTCTTCTTTGCAAACGTGTTGCAATTGGAACAGAACAAGTTACAATAATCTAGAGAAAGATTAGAAGAAGAAAATTGCTGGGGTGTCAAAACACCGTTGCTCAAAGCAAGATTTGCTCCACACGAATTGCTTCCAGGAACCAGCAAGTTTGAAGAACTTGTGGAACGCTCGAAGTCACCTCTGTTCTGACTCCTCGGATGGACTTGCAATGGCGGCAGCAACTCCCTCTCTTTCTCTCTCTCTCCTTTTCTAACTTATAATATTCGTCGTTCACACAAAGGAGGCCAGAAGAGAGTATAAATAGAGAGAGGGTGGAAACCCTAGCCGTCTCTTCAGTTATGGAAAGATTGAATCAAATCCCAAAAAGATAGCAACGAGATTAATTCAAATCCCACAAAGATAGCAACGAAATTAATTCAAATCCCACAAAAGTGGATCTGAATTAATCGTATTGAATCAGTCTTTCCATAACTGACTTGTAGTCTGCACAGTCAGCGGAGCCCTCCATGCGGCAGCAGCAGCAGCAGCCTAGCCGCATGGGCCGCATGGACCACATGAGCCGCATGGACCGTATGAGCCGCATGAGCCGCATGAGCCGCATGGCCGCATGGGCCGCATGGCTGCTGACGTGCTAAGTGCAAAGTGCGCCAACAAAATGCCACATTACGCCTTATGAGCCCATGAGCCCGAGTTCGAGTCGCTAAGCCCCTTTGGGGCTTAGCTCCAAATGGAATTAATCTAAGAGAATGACAAAAGCATTAATGCTTAATCCTTGGAGCCTTATTCTTACCTCCTAGTAAAATCACCCACATGGTTCCCTCCTTAGGGTCACCACCCCATGTGCATCTCTCAACAACACAACCAAGTATATATGTTGAGATAAATCATGGTGCATTTTCGATGTGGGACTAAACTTTTACAAGGCATGTTGAGAGCAAGCTCTCTCCATGTAAAGAAAGCACCAACACAAACAACATCATATATGTCCCAAATATGGAGTCAGTAGGTATAAGCTTGTCTTTGAGCATGACTCTGAGGTAAAAAAGGTGTCAAAAAAGAGCCAGCAAAATTTGTGAAATATTTTCCATTGATTCCAAGGCTAAAGAGATTCTTTAGCATTCCTTGGATCGCAGATGCAATGACTTGGCATAAGAAGGCAAAAACTGATGGAAATCTAATGAGACATCCATGCGACTCAGGTCAATGGGATTCAGTTAATGTCAATTGGCCAGATATTGCCGCTGAGGCTAGAAATTTATGACTTACAATATCAATTGATGGCTTTAACCCACATGGAACTCAAAGCAGCACTTATAGTTATTGGCCGATGATTGTAGCACCTTTAAATCTTCCACCATCTTTGTGCATGAAAAAATAGTTCTCATTGTTGACTTTATTAATATCAGGGCCCAAATCACCAGGCAAACACATCGATGTGTTTCTAGAACCACTTGTAGATGAATTGAAAGAGCTATGGGTAAATGGTGTGCCGACGTGGGACGTATTTACTAAAACCTCTTTTACAATGAAAGCAATGTTGATATGGGGGGTCCATGATTTACCTGCATATGGAACACTATCTGGCTGCAATATTCATGGCTATAAGGCTTGTCCAGTATGCGTCGATGATGTTGACTCTGAGCATCTCGAAGACTCAAATAAAATATGTTATCGAGGCTATCGTCAATTTTTAAGGCCCGACCACAAGTTCAGAAATGATAAAATATTCCACAAGACTGTAGATCATCGACCAACTCCACGACGATTATCTGGTGATGAAGTGGAACAACGAATTTATGAAATTCTTAATAGTAATGATACGCAAGGGGTTAGTAGAGCCACCGGCAAAAGAAGAAAGAGTAAGAACATTGGTAAAAAAACACAAGATTGTGGTAGATGAAGATGTCAATATGGATGTTAATTCCACTATTGCACCTCCAAGGTCGAGAAGGTCAATTTTGTTTGATTTGCCATACTGGAAGTTTCTTGAGGTTCGTCATAACATCGACGTCATGTATACGGAAAAGAATTTCACTGATCATTTATTAAGCATATTGATGAATGTCACCAGAAAAACAAAAGATGGGTTGAAGGCACGAAAAGATTTGAAGAAACTGGGCATCAATAAGAAATTGTGGTTAGTAGAAGAAAAAGACACCGGAAAAAACTTCAATGCCAAAGGCGTCATACGCCTTAACTAAGGAGGAGAAGGAAGAACTTTGTCATTGCTTGAAAGATTTAAAATTACCTATGGGATTTTCCTCCAACTTAAGTAATTTCGTGACTGTCCAACCTCCAGAACTAAGGGAGCTTAAATCACATGACTATCACGTGATTATGCAACACTTGCTTCCAGTTTTGCTTAAACATGCTTTTAAAAATAAGAAGGACTTGAGAATTGCTATTCACAGAATCAGTTTATTCTTTAATATCTTATGTGCTAAAGTGGTAAATAAGGAGGAACTCCGTAAAGCAAAGAGGGCATTGGTGGAAGCAATGTGTATTCTTGAAAAGGAACTTCCTCCCTCATTTTTTGTCATAAGTGTGCATTGTATGATTCATTTAGCAGATGAGGCTTTGGCATGTGGCCTAGTTAGATTCAGATGGATGTACCCATTTGAAAGGTATACTATCTTACTTTTTTAAGAAAATATGTTTTGCATTTAATGCAATTTCACTTATTCTATTTAATATAACTTTTTAATTATGTCATGGCAGATTAATGAAGCGGTATAAAGAGTATACCCTCAATAAAAGATACATAGAAGGCTCTATAGCAGAGTCTTATCTTGCAGATGAATCTGTGATGTATTGCATGGAATATATGCCAAATACAAGCATTGGTACTCATAAGTCAACTCGAGAAGATTGGTTGGATGAGGATGTTGACTTTACAGATGAAAAACCTTTAGATGTTGGAAAAGTCATTAAGCTAAACAATGTACAATTTGAATAAGCACGAAAGTGGGTACTCAACCGACTTAAAGACGTGGACGATTGGGAAGAGTAGGTTTATCCATATATTTAGTTAAATGACTATTATATTTGTTAAGAGTATGAGTTATTTTGATTGTTGTGAATTTATGCAGTAAGTATGCAGAATATTTTCGAAGGACGACTGTCCAGATTCGAAAAGATTGGGCTACTAAGACGAGCACATCAATCATGGAATTCATTCCTTGGTTGTGTGATGAGGTAATTTATCTAAGCTAAGTAGCATTTTCTTAATAGTTTGTGTGTCACTTTTCAAGTTTTTTGACTAGTAAAATCTTTTGCAATACAGTTACAGAAGGCCGGGGAAACTAATACAACCTTATGAAGATTAGCCAATGGTCCAATGTATAAGGCAACAAGATACAATAAATATTGTGTCAATGGTTTTGTATTTTCGTCAAGTTCTTCCGATACAAATTTGGTGACTCAGGATAGTGGTGTATCTATGAAGGCTTATACTACTTTTGTTGCTGGTCGAAAAGACAAAAATCCAAAGGAAGGAATGATGACTTACTATGGAATAATTAGAGATATATTGGAGTTGGACTACATAGATTTTAAGGAGACTGTATTTTATTGTGATTGGATCAAGGTGGAGGATTCAAAAAATGGATGTAAGGTTGATCCTATTTGGAACCTTGTGATGGTAAATTTGAAGAAGCTCAAGAACAAAGAAAAATTGGAGGAGGATCCATTTATTTTAGCTCGAGAAGCCAGTGGAGTATTCTATTCAAAAGATCAAAAGGAAGACGGGTGGCACGTGGTTTTACATATGCCCAAGAGGCTAACTAAACAAGTTGACATGATAAGCATCCCTACCGACTATCAATCCATTTTGAATGACAACCCTAACCTTCAAAATTTATTCAATTTTGATGAATGAACATATTATAGTGCATTGCTTCATTGAAAAATTGTATGGTCTCACTTTCTATAGAATTTCTTAGTTTGTACTCCAAAAGGTTGTCCTTTAATCAGCTTATCATAAATTGTTATTCACCTTACTCATTTATTTATTTATTTGATTGAACTTTTCTCTCTCTGGATTGATGGTCCTAGATACTCAAATCTAACAGTTAAAAAGTGTTGTCCAACAGTTAAAAAAATTGTTGATAAACTAAATATTTTCCTCACAAGTGCAATCAAACAGTTAAAAAGTGAATTCCTTTTTAAAAAGTGCTCGTGAATGCTACTTAGCAATCTTGTATAAACTTGACATGACACGTCTTCACTTCCTCGTGACTGTTTCGAGTAGGGGAAGTGACTGACATCTAACCTAGGTAGAAGGGCTTCTCATGGAGTTGTTTTCGAACTGTGGTTCGACCCACAGATTTGGTTCTGTGTGATCGGGGACACGCACACACCACTGCTGCACATGTTCTATTGTATTGCACACTGGACACACTTGTTTTTGACACAACAATCACTTGACACACTCTGACACATCTTGCACACCCATTCGACACTTTGATTCACAGCATTAACTTTGCCATGACACCATTTGACACATGTTCTGACATTGACACTGCACTTTGATTTACTGTTGTACACTAGTTCATTTGAAACTATTGACACATTATCCACTGCCATGACACATTGGACACTCTTCATTTGCCACTGGAAACTCTCTTGCATTTACATTGACACTTGGTAGTTAATTATTTCCAGTGGCAATGTCAATGTCATGATAAGTGGGTATAACTACCATGGCCATTTGTCCTATTTGAACTCCCACTTGAACAGGCTTACAGAAATTGGCATCTGGAAGCCTTGTATCAAAAATTTCTACCATATAATCTTGGAAAGATCACCGAATCTTTGCAGTACACAAAAGTTAATTGATCAGATATTTTTGACCCTCATTAAGTATTTAAATTACTTATTTGAAGGCTTGAAACCAAATAAAATGTAGATGCAGTTACCAACTTATTATTACCAAATATAAGTTTCCCTTACCAACTATACTGCAAATGTAGTCTTCTAAACTCAATAATAACGGTAGAAAGGATAGGTAAATCGGTCTAACATGAATAAACCTTCCTGTAACAAAGAAATCATTAAACAAGTGTAAAAATGCAAATAAGTTTAGAACCTATCAAATGCATAATTTTTTTATTTGTTCCACAAAAACTTAGTCCACCATTACCCTTTGCTCTTGGTCCTCACTAGGAACCAACATGTACACTAATAACATGTCACAGTACAGAACTGATTCTCATAGCTTACCTCCTACTTGCAGAAATTGTGCAAGATATCAAGCTTTGCGAAGAAAGTATCATGGAACATTGGATATGAATTACTAAAAAAGGAATAGAGATTTAAGACGAATTTTAGTCTTACGTATCTTAACTATCAGTCTTTCCAATTGAGTGTTCCCTGAGAACGAATGCTTTAGCTTCAAGTTTGGGCTACAGGAACAATATTTCACCGGTGGTCTTGACTGTGATATGGACCTTGACATTGGCATTGACGTTGAACATGAAGCTGCAAGACAATTTAAGAGAATATTTCAATATTATACAACAGGCTTACGGATGAATATCTGAGGATGTATCAGGATTAGGATACTCTAATCCTTAGTTCATTATAGGGTTAGCTAAGTATTTGTTGGTCCAGTTTAGAAGAGGATAGAAGATTAGCTTGAACTACTGATGTAAATAGTATTGCCTGTAGCAGAGCAGGTCGGGTATCAGGGCAGGAAATTCTCTGTGCATATAATGTATCAAAGCTATGATCTGTGCCATCTTCCCTTATGTTGTCCTGCATTCTGATTGCTTGTCCCTTATATTTTTTTGGTTTTTGATACATCTCTCCTCTTCATTCGGCTAAAAGGCCTTATGGTCCTGTCCATGATATACATATAGATCACCTGGCTCCATGACTTGTAGGACTCAATGCCTTCGTAGTACTCTGGTGCCATTTCCTTCACCTTGTGCAGCCAGCTCCCTGGGATTCTTGGGAAATCATGGTGCTCATTGTGATACCCGACACTCCAAGTCGTCAGGTTCAGTGGTCCATAGTAGGAGTACGTCTCCTGGTCCGGATGGAACACGTAGTGCTTTGATATGCAATATATACCTGACATTGTTTTCCTAATGTAAACTTGTTACTGATGCAATATATACCTTTTTATTCAAACAAATTATCATAAACTTGTTACTGACATTGTTTTCCTAATGCAGTAACCTAACTTGGTCCTAGTCCTAACTGATGCAATATATATCTGTCAAAATTTAGACCTGTGGTTTATCCTGATACTTTTGGCTACTCTCGGACGCCACCGACATGCTGTCTATGCTATCAGGTAGTAATTGATATCTTGGTTTGCTGAGAAAGAGACTAGTACTGAGATTAGTTGTTCCTGGATGCAAATGACTGTTCCTGGATGCAAATTGATATCTTGGTTTCTCTATTGTGTAGAAATTGTTCCTGGATGCAAATGACATCTCAGATGAGAGGATTAGCTGGGAAGGACTGTCAAATCTGAAGTCTTTAACGATCCTATCACTGAACAAAAACCAGTAAGTACTATTCTTGTTCAAATAACTGTTGTTAGCTCTTTATGATGGAATATGGTCGGTGATTTATTTCTAGTATACAATTCTTGAAAATTTGGGTTAAGGTCTTTCTTTGTGTATATTGCTTGCATTTTTAAACGAGGAGGGGGAGGGAGGTGTTGCAAAGCCTGATGGGGTACAAATTGAAGATCCATGCTGTGGTCTTTCTGATATGTTGGTACTATCAACGTTTTGACTATAAAGTTTGAGTATGCATATTAAACAACAGTTTATAAACATTGGGGTACAAATTGAAGATCCACGCTGTCTCTATTGGGTTAAGGACTATTTATAAACATTGATTCTTATAAAATTTAAGGACTATATATAACATGATTCTGACTTTGATTCTTATAAACATTGTGTTTATAAGGACTATTTATAAAATGAACGGCCCTATATTAAAGGATGATTTATAAAGTTCTTACACTCTCCCTACGACTTAGGCACTTTTTATTATCTTATAATTTTATGTAAGGCAATAATCATTTCATTTTTTGTTGATACTGAAGGTTTTCTTGATAAGCACAATATCAGAACATATGGGCAGCAACTTCACTCAAGAAAATCTAGTATCACAAGATAGCAACAAACCTCGGAAGAAAATTGACTTCAACCGACATGGTAAAGCAATTGGAAAGAGAGCTCTTCACTTTATGCACCGTGTTGGCGAGATTGTGAAGTCACATGCGTCCATCAAGTATACTGACTGGAGGTTGGTTCCTGATCACCAGAAGGATGAAATTTAGAATGGCATATTGGTGAGATAGACATTTTCTACATTTCTTCATTAAATTTTAAGGGGTTTTTTATTTAGAAAATAGTACAGTAATATATGTTTTATTCCTCTTAACATATGTTTATTGCAGAAAGAATTTGAAGTACCAACCTACATCAAAAGACATCTTCAGGGTTCAATGGCGAGTGTGTTTAGGAAGCATAAAAATACTTTGCGGAAGAATTTTTTGGACAAGTATCCAAATATAGAGGCACAAAAATTGAATATTCCTCCTAGAACAAAAAAAGAGGATTGGGAGCAATTCTGTGAAAATGAGTGTGTGGAAAAAACAAAAGAACGTAGAGTGAAAAATGCTGAAAACAAGAAGCGTAGTAGATGTGGCCATACTGGAGGACGTAAGAGTGCTGCAATGGTTTAGGAGGAAATGGTATGTATTTTGGTGCACCTTTGTTATAGTTCAATAGTTAAAATGATATAATAATAACCATTTATGGTACAGATTCAAAAACAAGCAGATCCTACTATTCTAATTTCACGAACTGTAGTGTGGATAGAAACTCATACCAGAAAGGATAAAAGCATATTGCCGAGCGCTGTGGAGCTGATGGTGAGATAAATGACATTAGTAAAGTTTAATGCATATACATAAATATTTTTCTATTTATTTAGTTATGTTCAACATCATATTATAGGAGAAAATTAAGAAAAAGGTCGAAGAAGCTAAAAATAGTGAAAACAATAGCGACATTCACCCGTTATCAATTGATTCTGATCCTTTGACTCAAGTTCTAGGTAAGAACTCAAATGGCAGTCTTTCGGGTGTTGGTAGCCATGTTTCTAGGAGACAGTATGAGGATTGTCTTCCTTGCCATATAATGCTATTGAATGAACGAACGGAAAGGAAGATTACAGAAACGAATTTTGAAAGGTTGGAGTCAAAAGTTGATTTATGTTTGAACATGTGTTCGATGAGTACCTAACATTACTTTATAAAAGCCCTAAAATATAAACTTGATTGTGTAAAATCATATTTGTGCATTAATTAATTGTTGTTATGTACTCTAGAAAAACTTTTTACAAACAGAAGCAGAAGCAATTGTTGGGTCTTCGCCGCCTGCAATGATGATGAACTTGAATCTAACAAGGAAAAGACATTCCTTAGCTGAAGGAGGCTCGATGACATCTGCACGCAATGCTGTTGAAGTAGCAGACAATGAGCCTACTGAAGTGGCATGCAATCAACCTACTAAAGTGGCATGCAATCAACCTGCTAAAGTGGCATACAATCAACCTACTGAAGTGGCATGCAATCAACCTACTGAAGTTGCAAGATTGTACGAGCTGCTTAACTGGGATGGAAACTGTCTTGCAATTGCGAAGGAGGTAGTAGATCCAATCCATCGGGGTATATGTCATGGCTATGTCTTGGAACCTGATGAATTAAAGGTGAGCATGGTTACATGAAAGATGTTCTCTGCAAAGATTTACAAGGCTGATAAAAATCCAGAATCGAAAAAATTTGGAGAAGTTGCCCTCGGCGATTTTCTTGTGTGGAACAAGTCCTTCGTCAAATACATGGAGCCATAGTAAGTCCTATTTTCTCTTCATTATAGTTATGCTAATACAATAATCCGCTTCATTCTTTTATTACTGCGATATAATTTGATTAGTCCTTGACATACTTGTCTTAGCTCTATAAATTTTATTGAATTATTTTCTTTTGTTCTGAATAGGTTCCTGAGAAAACTTTTCACTGAAGATTTGCCTCGACTTTTTGTGCACACGAAGGAAGATTGCTGTTGATTTTTAGAAAGGCAAGCATTAGGCCATGTTTCAAATAATTTTAAATGGATTCAACTGGAGGAAACAAACATTTTTTGAGGAGCTGTTAGTAACTATAGTTGATGCTCGAAAACTTACATGTTATTTTTGGTATCTGTTTAACTTTTGTTTACTTGAGCATTGATGTAAATTTTTTTAAAGTTATAAAACTACTTGTAGTTTCTTTTCCTATCATAATAGTGTATGAGATAGTGTCCCTGTTTTGCTCTTCCTCGTTTTGGCATTCAATGTGGCTTTTCTGTTGTGTGTGTTTGACTGCCTCTATTATGTACACTGTAAGCCAAGGAGCTTCTCGAACCTAGTAATGTGATGTACAATGGATCAAATGTTCAAATTTCTCAAATGTTCACTCATTGATTTGTTTTTAAGCTATTACTTATTTTTATATGATTTAGAATAGAATAATAGATACGCCTACAAAATGAAATTAACAAATAAATAGGTACGCTTACAAAATGTTGCAAAATTTGCCACAAGAATGATGAAAAAGTGTTACAATTTATATTTAGAAACGAGCTGAACGTGTTCCAAATTGATATTTAGAAACATTTCAAAGATGTTTCAAAAATAATTTAGAAACATATCACATATGTTCCAAAATCTACATTTGGAACGCTGTATAACTGTTCCAGACCAAATTTAGGAACGTAGTCTAACTGTTCCAAATATTGCAACGCCACTTTTAGGAACGATTATGATATGTTCCTAAAAATATTAGAAACATACAAAAATTGTTCCTAAAGGCCTTTTTTGGTGTAGTGCATTATGTCTTCCATGTATCCCAATTGCGACGGTATATCCCGGATCCGAGTCATGTCCTTAATCATTCGAAATTGGTTGTTGGTACTAACCTTTCGTATGAGGAGAGACCCGTATCCGTATTGGACCAAAGAGAGAAGATACTCAAGAACAAGACTATCAAGCTAGTCCGTGTTGCTTGGGGTCATTACTCTTTGGGTGAGTCAACGTGGGAATGTGAGGATGATATCCAATCGCGATATCCCGACCTGTTTGACTCTTAAGGTATAATGTCCTTCTTATGCCTTATACCGTCAGCTTCCTTGCTTGTATGAATGATTGCTTGATTGATTGCCTAGTTATAACTTGCTTGTGATTAATAGAGCTTGTCCTGGCCTCTCTAGCCTCTTAATTAAATTCCGAGGATAAAATTCTATTAAGGTGGGTAGAGTTGTAACGCCCGTAGTTCGTATTACGTATTTTGGTATACGTGTACGGAATTCCGACCCGTAATTAGACTTGTCTTGCTTAGCTTGATCCTGGTTTAATCTTACCTCGGTTTATTTTGGGTTCATCCTGGTTCAACTTGTCTTGACTGGCTAGTCTTGGGTTTGCATTGGCATGGGTTAGTTAGCATTTTCTGGTTCATATGGTTTATCCTGGCATTGGTCTACATTGGGTTCGGTTGCATTCGGCTTGGTTGGGCTCGGTTTGGGTTGATATGCAAATCCCTACATACCACCATCCCTCATTTATTAACCCAACAACTATTTTCTCTCCTCATTCATTACTCATTTACTACTCCTCTTCTCTTCTTCTTTCTCATCTCCTTCTCCACCCACACCACCGTAGGCAAGTGCAACTTGCTATCACAAAGAACACCATGCTTTCATGGATCATTTAGCTTCCTTGCTTGATTTTAAACTACTTTAGAACTTGGTTTTTTCTCGTTTTGATGCATGGATTTTCGTAGATCTAGGTTTTAGCATTCTTTCATTTTCATGGTTTTGATCTATTAAACTGGTTTGTTTTCAAAAAATGAGAGTTCCATGTGGTAGACATTCTAATGTTACGTAAGTTTGGTTTTGGAATGGTTGGATTCCACCGAGACTTGACCGAGATGAGGCTTTTTTGAGCTCTTGAGCTTTTATGCCTGCTAGTACCGGCCTTGGGGAGAAGACGAAGTTTTTTTTACGCACACGTTCTTACGTGCTAGCGTAGTATTCAGTTTTACGCCTACGTTTTACGTGCCAGCGTATCATTTACCCCTTTACGCATACGTTTTCACATGTCCGTGCAGTATTTCCTTTTTACGCACATGCCTTGCGTGCCCGCGTAATCCATTCTACGTCGAGCTTATTCGAGCTCTACGCAGGGCTACTCTCACGTAAAGTCTCGCGTGCGTAGAGTCCCGTCAGAGTGCTCGTGTGCGTAGAATTCGGCTACTCTCACGTGCGTAGAATTTCGCTCGCATAGAGTCTCGTCCACATGCAGCTTTGCTAGCGTAAAGCATTTGCCCGCGTAGAGCTCCGCTTGCGTAGAGCGCTTGCTCGCGTAGAATCCTGTTTGCATGCACTCTTGCTTGCGTAGAGCTGCCTACCCTTAGGTTTTGCCCACGTAATGCTATTTTTATGCTCAGGGCCTCATAGCCTAGCGTAGTTTCATTCGGATTGGGGCTTGAGTCCTATGCGCACCCGTTTGTTTCATTGTTCTTGCACCTCTTGTCACGGACTTGATAACTTGAACTGATTGACATGACTGGACTGATAATTGTATATGGCCTGGTATAACAAGTGAATTGACATGACATGACATGACTTGACAAGACATGACAAGCAAGCCTAATAGGAACTATTGAATGCTGTTGCGATGGCTAGCATGACATGACAAGAATGAATGGCCTGGACATCGTGGACGATTGTGTTTGTACAAGTGAAGCAGTACTGTCTTACATCATGTCTAGGGTAGGGACCCCTGAGTACCACGGTCAGGGGTACCTACTAAAATTGACTAAGGCTAACAACTAGAATAATACAGTAGTCATAAAGAGATTTCCCAGCTACAGGCAATCCCGTTATCTGGGAGCGCAAGTGGACTTGTAGCCTGCCGACGAGTAGGGCACATTTCTAGCACACTGTCATGTGTTGCACCCTTCATGAACGGATATTCGACCTGGATAACCTGGATGGTCTGCAGGGCTTGTGGCTGTTGGAATATCTCATTGCATCTTGCTAGTAACTAGGCCTGTGATAACCCTAGTTAGTTAAAGTATCAAGCCGTACTTATTGCTTGGCCGTGATTGATTGGATGGAGTGTGTAGCTCCCCTTCCCGAAAATATAGAAATATTTTATTATTATTTAATTTATTTGAATAGTGATTTTTAGAGTTTCATAAATAATTATTAAGTTAACTACTACGGTAGATGAATTTAGCCATGATGGAGTTTTGGAGTGCAAGGTGACTAGGAATCATGGTACGGATAGTGAAATGGCGTGCTTTGACTAGGGTATTAGCCCTGATAGGGAAGGCCGAGCCATAGCGATGTCCTAACTAGGAAAACTAGGTCGAGTTGCGACATAAACCTTACCGATGGTTTATCTAAGTATTAATTATATTATTGAAAGTAGGAAAATCGGTGATACCAGTTTTGCCCGGACTGGACCTGAACTGACCCCAAGCCAGGTAGTCATGTGGCGCGTCCAATGACAATTGTGTGATAGAATTTGGTATGAGAGTGTGGTATTTCCGTTTTAATTATTTAATGAATATTTTCTAAGTATTCTTAATTTAATATTATAAATATTATTATTAGTGAGAACCAGTGACGTTGTATAAACCATTATGGATTTATTGAATTTCATTAGCAATATTATTATTTTATTCTATTATCAATATTATTGGGGTTTTAATTAGATTTTTATGGATATATTATACTAGTATTCATATGTATATTATACTAGTATTCATATGTATATATAGATATAGATATGTATAAATATATATATACATATATATATTAATATAGGTAAAATATATATATTAATATTGATATGTGTATTTGTATATATATATATATATATATATATATAGTGTATATGTGTACACGTGTATTTATATATATATATATGTATATATAAATTATATATATATATATATATATATATATATATATATATATATATATATATATACGTATATGTGTGCAATTACATATATGTATGTATGTGCATAAATATTTATATGATAAAAGAAAAAAAGAAAGAAATAAGTAGCAGTAACAGCCTTCGGCCCGGGCCCATGAGTGAGCCCGACACCCCTAAGTATTCTGCTATCAGCAGAATACAAAACCCGAGCGGTAGTATTGTATATATGGCGACCTATATACGAGAGAGAGGAGAAAAACAAACCCTAACTTCTACGCGCCACCAAGAGCGACTACCCCCGACCCTCCACGCGGCCACGCGCCACTGCAGCGACGCCCTAGTCGCTGGACACCGCCGGAGCAGGCCGGACACGAGCACGCGCGCGGGTGCGAGCAAGCACAGCAGAACACAGCCGCTACGAGCCCCACTTCGGGTAGGGATTCCCGCTTACCCGATTATCCGTTTCACGAACGGCTTCTTCAGGTACGATCCCGGCATAACCCACTCCGTTTTCCTTTAAATACTTAGATTTGTTTTGCGACATGCGCATCGAAAAATGAGCCCGAAGATCGGCAAAAACTTGTTAAAACAGAACGAATGAATCAACCCAAGTACCCATATTTGTTGATAAATTCTTGACAACCTAATAACTGTTTAGGAAATCTATTTGAAGGAAGTTTTAGACGACATATACGGCATTAAAAACCTTTTTGTAGGTCCTGGTTTCATTAAGTATTTACAGAGTTATTCGAATCCAAAAATCAAGAAAAAACCTGTTTTAAAATATTAGAAATAATTGAAATCGCTCCACACGACGTGCGTCATGCCAATCCGGACGACGTGGTCGCGAACCGAAAGCATCGAAAGCTGCTAGCGGTTTCGTGGTCGTGTGGGCTTTGGCGGAATTCAAATTGGTCGCGTGTGCGCGACGAATTTGATGCGTATCCGTCGAAATTTCCCGTATCGTGCACTTTGTAAATTCTCCAATTACTTTGTGCATGCTCGTCAGATCGAGACGAAACTTGCGCCAACAGAACCGTATTGTTTTTCTGGTCCTGTATGCCAAGTTTGGTCCGATTCTGAGACCGTTGATAAAATCGTCATTTTGCGGGCCCCGCGGTCCCACCCAACGGGCGATTTTGTGCACGGCCCGCTGGAATCCAACTTTGGACATACGGTTGGGTTCGTATCAGAAAACTGGATCCGTAGATATATAGTTTGACGACTTTAGAGACCGTTGACTTTGGCACGCTTTTCGGTGCAAAGTGGGTCCAACGACGGACATCGTTTTGGCCCAAAATTACCGTTTTGCCCCTGTGTCCAGAATTGGATGTAAGGACAGGCAATCCTAGCTAATTGGACTATTCTGAGATCATTGGTATTGTTTATTTCAGCTTCCGGGGACTGTTGTACGGGTTTTGACTATAGTGGCACATTGAGTAGTTCAGATTGTCGGTTTCACCAGCAAAGGACCACAGGCGAGTACAGTTTATTGTCTGCATTTTGATATTGATTTTCACTATATTTCATTGATTAGCCATTGGTTATGTGATTATTTTCTATTAAAATTGTTGAGTCGGGAATGAGAAGTACCAACGATGTGTGATCTGACCTTAGACAGTGTAGACAGTGTAGACAGTGATTCATTATTTCTTGTAGACAGTATAGACAGTGATCTATTTATTGCTTGTAGACAGTATTGACAGTGATTTATTTATTGTAAAGTAGACAGTGTAGACCATGATTTTTACTGCATTTAAATTGTGTAGATCGTGATTATTATGTTGTAGACAGTGTTTCTTTATTACAATATTTTCTGTAGACAGTGTAACTTAGACAGTGTAGACAGTGTAACTTAGACAGTATAGACAGTGTAACTTTAGACAGTGTAGACAGTGTCGCATAATTGTCCCGAGACCGATCACATATCAAAGGTACTTCTAGCAGTTGGGGAAAGTCTGTTGTGTCTATTTATTTACTATTGGTTTTCTGTATTTTCTGTTTTTTTTCAAAACTCATAATTGATGTCTAACCTTTGTTTTATAGTCATCTTCTTTATTTGAAATTGCATTCAGTGAATTGTGCTCGTTCCATTCCTGACTGGAAACCAACATTTTCAGGTTAGCCGTGGATTCACTTAGCTTGGGGAGAGACGGGAATACTTGCAGTCAAAAGCCTAGAGACTAGTTAGATAGTGGAGTTGTAGTTATTCTTTTATATGTGCAAGTTTATATTTTTTTGCAAAATATAAAACTTGTGATCATTGTAAATTAAATTAATTTTGTGAATGAGTATTATTTGTGATTTTGATCTTCATGGCCGTGACAGCGTTCTACCACCGACACTGCGGCGTAGGCTGGCTTGGACACGTCTCGTATCCGTTTAAAAAAAACGGGTGCGGGTCGTGACAAGTTTTTGTGGTGGCCCATGCAGGTCAGTCTTTGCAAATCATGCGAACTCGTGATAGTACTTAAGTTAGTCGTACTATTGCGAGCCTGCGACTAGAAATGCTCATTCATGAATTAGAAATTAATTTAATTTACGAGAATGACTAGGACTAGGAGTCCCTTATACAAATTGACCGATGGGTAGTCTAGGCCATACAATTTAGATAAGGCGTTATTAGTTTAGATAGTCTGTCAGATCACCATAGGTACACTGTTTCCTCTTGATATGACGATACGATTTAATGTGGATAGATTGTTCACTTGGTGAGACAGGGCTTCATAGAGATAATGATGCAACCTTGATAAATTGTGCAATTATTTCTCCTTGCCCCTTTAGATATCATCCTCATATCTTAGCCCAAATTGTCTATTTAGTTCCTATTTTGCCCTAAGAATTATTGTTATATAATTTCTGATTATGTTATCTATATACAGACCTCGAGTTAGTTTCGATTCAAGGTTTTCCTCCATGGTTTGAATACACATGGAATAGATATTAGAATGGTTGTATTTCTTTGTCTTCGGTTATACCCTCCCTGTTCAATCTTTATTTTAAAGATTATGACTAATAGGACGGATATTCATGCCTTATTACATAGTCGACTTGCTAGAATCTCTAGGATCTCATGAGTTTTTACATATATAGTTAAAAGAATATTAGTTGACTCATAATGGCAGGACAGCAGCGCACTGTCGCCATTTATTTAAATTATGGAGACTATGGACTCACTGCAGCCAGCAGCGCACTGGTGAGACACAACCCCTAAAGGTGAAATTAGTTTAAGAAAATAGGGGTGATGGGATATTACCAAAACTATGGCTAGTAGTCCTTTCTGGATCGTAGATACCCTTGAGCTAATATTGGATAGAGTTAAGAAGTGTTCGATTTGGTATCATGTTGAGTTATGAATCCAAGGGTTTACCACAGCCAGAGTATACGGGCGAGGCGTAATCCGCGGTGAAATGACTTCAAACATGATTACAAGTTTGGGATACCATAGAGGATAGGACAATGCCATACATGTCACATAAGATTCGAAGCCAATAGTAGTGGAAGTTCGATGAGATTGGGTAGTGTGTCTCCCAACCTAGCATTGTGTGGTCCTTGTGATCTATTGACGAGGTAATTGACCGACACTAATAAGTTACCAAGAATATAGAATCCAGAGTTCCATAACCCATTAGTTGACCAAGACCTTATGGACAGAAAGATTTTAGGAAGATTGTATAAGCAAGGACACCAGGTAAGTTTTGATTCTCTCTAAACTCGAACTACTTGTGCCCCTTTTCAAAAATCTCACGTGCTTGTATCTTGACTATCTTGACCAACGCTGCTATTACAGCCTAGTTTTTGCAAGCTTACTCTGTTCTCGAGCTTGATTCAAGACATATGTTTAGTAGGGACGCCTGCTAACTTATTGTCTAATCTGAATCAGTGTATTATGGTCTGATCAACCATGATGCATTTGGTTCGCACTTTATTTAATTATCCTATGTGGATTGAGATGTAGATGTCTCTAGGGTCTCATCCACGACTGCTTTGACAATTCCTCTTGAATTACACATTCGCTTTCGAATCACGTAATTGTATTCGGTGACATCTCTCTTGAACTCTTTATTATTTTGTCTTTCACCGATTAGAAAGACGAAAGCTCGTAATTGATAGATAGATACAGAGTATTCCCATGGCTATGATAGTTTTATATGCAAGTGTAGCTACCAACGGCCAGCTCTGTAACTAGAACCTTGCCTTGAGTTATTTGTCCTTCCTTCGACACTAAACCTACTATCTTGATCTTCTGGTCATTGGAGTCCGAGAATGATTAGGATCTATCCCCTTGACCAAATGCCAACCTAGGAGACTACATATTCTCCAGAGACCAAGTGTTGTGAGCCGCTAATCATTTGTTTGAAGCTTGCTTCAACTAGAACCCTTGTGACACTAGTTCGGCAGGTTTGACCCCAATAGAAATTCACGACTCAGTTGTTAGAAATCTTTTCATATGATGTGCCTTAGAGTTGGTTACCCTGTCAACAACTCATGTATACTGTGGACGAGTGGGTCATTCTGTTTTATCGACCATGTGTCATTGCACACGCACTCGTTTTCCAATTATTGAGGAACGATCCTCAACCTGACTTATATCTACCGTATTCCGTTATGCCGTGCCCCATTCTTTAGTAATAAGAGTCGGGGTACAGTATTCGAACTTTGGAATTCTTCTGACCTAGTTATTCCTAAAACCACGCCCTAGCTTCTAAGGTGGGTAGACCGTAAGTCTCCTAAAGTTTTGGGATATACGAAGACCACCGATTTCTTAGAATAATTTTTTTTAGAATGATAGTTAGTGCCCTATGGACTCCCACTTTCCATTTAGATCATTTTGTGTCCCCGGCCGTGTCATTAGTATTCGGAGCACAAGACCAGCTGTTACCTTCCAACAAATTACATATGCAAGATCTAGATGAGTCCACCTTTATCCAGGTATATCATGTCCCACTCAAACCCGTTTTCTTGTACCCTATTTTTATGGTACGACTTTCAGGACAAAAGAATTAGCTATAACCCTTACCATAATACCGGTATGCTTTCCGATTTTCTTTGGAGCTTCAACTTCGTCTCGAACCTTTCGACCCAATATATGGTGGTGATCTACTCGAAGCCACTATGCACATTGTCATTAGTGTGCCCCTCATTGGTGTCTTCTCTTGCTACTTGAACACAAAAGTCACAGAAGGCGCACCTTCAGGGCTCTGGAGACCTAGCTAACCAATCCGACTGCACCTAGCTCAACCACTTGGGTGAAAACTTGTTCTAGTTTTATCAGTGGATCTTATCTAGTCCATATAGATTGAAATCCAATGTTCATCCAACCAACGACTGATGTCCAAATAAAAAACCCATTAAGACCGAGTAAAACCCATCCATGCATACCACTATTTTTGGACTGTAAACCGAACTAATTGAAATAGGTCCATATACCTAATATGTAGTCTCCCTTAGAATGAGAACCCATTCGTAACCTTTATCCCATCTACTAGGAAGTCGCGATACGATCTCGTATTGCATTCATATTCTTTGCTTGTGTGTTTAAACAACCACGGAAAAGATCACAATCTCGATTTTTAATTCTGTTCCATTATGGAACCTGTTCAGAATTTCGAGAACATGACTTCTGTATTGCACAAATTGCAGGTCCCTCTGATGAACGAAGGGTTCTTGATTTAGCAAGTGACTGGACTAGAGTATCTCAATCTAGCAAAATAAGTCAATGGTTCATAGATTTTCTTTTATCTGCATCATTGGATACTTTCTACCGCTTTTGAAACTTCGTGCTTGTTCTCAATTATTCTCCCTCGTCTTTTCGTACCATTGACTCTCGTCCTTCCTATTTTGGGGGTCGCTAACCGTGTTGTTTAGATATTTAGCGGAAGTATAGTATAAGTTAGTTGACATTTGAATTTGGATTGCTTGATAGATAGGAGAGATTTATAGGTGTCGTATACATTAATACCTATTCGTAGAAACTTTAGCAAGTAGTGGAAAGATTATAAAGTTTTAGTGACATAGCATTGAGGGAGTAGTGTGACCAAAGGTGGGTAGAAGTTCTCAAGAAATTACAGTTTCAAATGACCATGAGGATGGATTGATAGGAAATGGAAACCGTCGTCTAACATAGCGGATGGACTCTTACCTTAAATTTCGAGGACAAAATTATTTTTAAGGTGGGTAGATTTGTAGCTCCCCTTCCCGAAAATGTAGAAATATTTTATTATTATTTAATTTATTTAAATAGTGATTTTTAGAGTTTCATAAATAATTATTTAGTTAACTACTACGGTAGATGACTTTAGCTATGATGGAGTTTTGGAGTGCAAGATGACTAGGAATCATGGCACGAATAGTGAAATGGCGTGCTTTAACTAGGGTGTTAGCCCTGATAGGGAAGGCCGAGCCATAGAGATGTCCTAACTAGGAAAACTAGGTCGAGTTGAAACATAAACCTTACCGATGGTTTATCTAAGTATTAATTATATTATTGAAAGTAGGAAAACCGGTGATACCAGTTTAGCCCGGACTGGACCTGAACTGAGCCCAAGCCAGGTAGTCATGTGGCGCGTCCAATGACAATTGTGTGATGGAATTTGGTATGAGAGTGTAGTATTTCCGTTTTAATTATTTAATGAATATTTTCTAAGTATTCTTAATTTAATATTATAAATATTATTATTAGTGAGAACCAGTGACGTTGTATAAACCATTATGGATTTATTGAATTTCATTAGCAATATTATTATTTTATTCTATTATCAATATTATTGGGGTTTTAATTAGATTTTTATGGATATATTATACTAGTATTCATATGTATATAGATATAGATATGTATAAATATATATATACATATATATATATATTAATATAGGTAAAATATATATATTAATATTGATATGTGTATTTGTATATACATATATATAGTGTATATGTGTACACGTGTATTTATATATATATATATGTATATATAAATTATATATATATACGTATATGTGTGCAATTACATATATGTATGTATGTGCATAAATATTTATATATAAATATTTATATGATAAAAGAAAAAAAAAAGAAATAAGTAGCAGTAACAGCCTTCGGCCCGGGCCCATGAGTGAGCCCGACACCCCTAAGTATTCTGCTATCAGCAGAATACAAAACCCGAGCGGTAGTATTGTATATATGGCGACCTATATACGAGAGAGAGGAGAAAAACAAACCCTAACTTCTACGCGCCACCAAGAGCGACTACCCCCGACCCTCCACGCGGCCGCGCGCCACTGCAGCGCCGCCCTAGTCGCTGGACACTGCCGGAGCAGGCCGGACACGAGCGCGCGCGCGGGTGCGAGCAAGCACAGCAGAACACAGCCGCTGCGAGCCCCACTTCGCGTAGGGATTCTCGCTTACCCGATTATCCGTTTCACGAACGGCTTCTTCAGGTACGATCCCGGCATAACCCACTCCGTTTTCCTTCAAATACTTAGATTTGTTTTGCGACATGCGCATCGAAAAACGAGCCCGAAGATCGGCAAAAACCTGTTAAAACAGAACGAATGAATCAACCCAAGTACCCATATTTGTTGATAAATTCTTGACAACCTAATAACTGTTTAGGAAATCTATTTGAAGGAAGTTTTAGACGACATATACGGCATTAAAAACCTTTTTGTAGGTCCTGGTTTCATTAAGTATTTACAGAGTTATTCGAATCCAAAAATCAAGAAAAAACCTGTTTTAAAATATTAGAAATAATTGAAATCGCTCCACACGACGTGCTTCACGCCAATCCGAAGGACGTGGTCGCGAACCAAAAGCATCGAAAGCTGCGTAACGGTTTCGTGGTCGTGTGGGCTTTGGCGGAATTCAAATTGGTCGCGTGTGCGCGACAAATTTGATGCGTATCCGTCGAAATTTCCCGTATCGTGTACTTTGCAAATTCTCCAATTACTTTGTGCACGCTCGTCAGATCGAGACGAAACTTGCGCCAATAGAACCGTATTGTTTTTCTGGTCCTGTATGCCAAGTTTGGTCCGATTCTGAGACCGTTGATAAAATTGTCGTTTTGCGGGCCCCGCGGTCCCACTCAACGGGCGATTTTGTGCACGGCCCGCTGGAATCCAACTTTGGACATACGGTTGGGTTCGTATCGAAAAACTGGATCCGTAGACATATAGTTTGACGACTTTAGAGACCGTTGACTTTGGCACGCTTTTCGGTGCAAAACGGGTCCAACGGCGGACATCATTTTGGCCCAAAATTACCGTTTTGTCTCTGTATCCAGAATTGGACATAAGGACCGGCAATTCTAGCTAATTGGACTATTCTGAGATCATTGGTATTGTTTATTTTAGCTTCCGGGGACTGTTGTACGGGTTTTGACTATAGTGGCACATTGAGTAGTTCAGATTGTCGGTTTCACCAGCAAAGGACCACAGGCGAGTACAGTTTATTGTCTGCATTTCGATATTGATTTTCACTATATTTCATTGATTGGCCATTGGTTATATGATTATTTTCTATTAAAATTGTTGAGTCGGGAATGAGAAGTACCAACGATGTGTGATCTGACCTTAGACAGTGTAGACAGTGTAGACAGTGATTCATTATTTCTTGTAGACAGTGTAGACAGTGATCTATTTATTGCTTGTAGACAGTGTAGACAATAATTTATTTATTGCAAAGTAGACAGTGTAGACCATGATTTTTACTGTATTTAAATTGTGTAGATCGTGATTATTATGTTGTAGACAGTGTTTCTTTATTACAATATTTTCTGTAGACAGTGTAACTTAGACAGTGTAGATAGTGTAACTTAGACAGTGTAGACTGTGTAACTTTAGACAGTGTAGACAGTGTCGCATAATTATCCCGAGATCGATCACATATCAAAGGTACTTCTAGCAGTTGGGGAAAGTCTGTTGTGTCCATTTATTTACTATTGGTTTTCTGTATTTTCTGTTTATTTTCAAAACTCATAATTGATGTCTAACCTTTGTTTTATAGTCATCTTCTTTATTTGAAATTGCATTCAGTGAATTGTGCTCGTTCCATTCCTGACTGGAAACCAACATTTTCAGGTTAGCCGTGGATTCACTTAGCATGGGAAGAGACGGGAATACTTGCAGTCAAAAGCCTAGAGACTAGTTAGATAGTGGAGTTGTAGTTATTCTTTTATATGTGCAAGTTTATATTTTTCTGCAAAATATAAAACTTGTGATCATTGTAAATTAAATTAATTTTGTGAATGAGTATTATTTGTGGTTTTGATCTTCATGGCCGTGACAGCGTTCTACCGCCGACACTGCGGCATAGGCTGGCTTGGACACGTCTCGTATCCGTTTAAAAAAAACGGGTGCGGGTCGTGACAGAGTGTAACCTAGTCTAGTCTTGTCCTGATCCTGTACAAGATTGTAGCATGGCCTGATTGCTTATATTTTATTTTATCAATAAGTGGTGAAAAACTAAGTTCCGTTCAGATGAAGGGTTACAACGCCAGTCCTTGTTTGGTTTAAGGGTTGTAACTTGGTTATCGAAATCGTCCCATGGTTATCTTATTGTATATTATCATAATTTTTCCATATTTCCAGTTTCAATGTGTTATTATGTTTTATTCTAATTGCTGGTTTTAGTTCTTAAGTGAAGTCTCCTTTGTGGCACTTGCTCTTTATGGGATCTGACCCAGCAGATTTTGTATGGCCAGATACCGGAGTAGCTCCAGAGGATCTCCCTACCTTCCAGCCAAATGGTGACCACCAGGCGTAACCAAGACAACGAGTGAGTTTCTTTTTTGTTCTTCCACTTTATTGTAAAAATATTCTTTTGAGGCGTTTAGCCGGCGAGCACGTGTTAGCTCGTAATGTACTTTACTTACTGTCTGCCTACGGGCTGTAACATGATTGACGAATCCTAGGGTTGATCATGTATGACTGAAACTCTTGCTAGTCTTCACATTTTGTACGACTAGCTTCATGGTCATCCAAATACGTAATGTATGGGACGCCTTATTATTGTATATTTGATGCTCTAACATCTTGTAACTGCTATTTCTTACATGAGATTGAGATAATAGGCTTGTTCATGACCATAAAAGACTGATGGCTTGTAGTTAAACCCTCATGTATCTAGACAGCCGTGGCCGTATAGCGAGGTGGATTCTACTTCAATATACGTAGTTGGCTATGTATGCCCCCGCTCTCTAGTATTCTGGTTCTGGGGCATTACACAGGCGAGTACATTCTCTGATTGTTTTATACTTGCTAGGACTATATTCTTGCTCTAGATTACTTTACTTGATGATGTCACGATGGTAACACAGATTAGTACTATATGGATCTTTTCATGCGATGTTATCGCCCTCGGGGGCATCGAATACATCATGTCATGTGCGTTTCACTTTTATCATGTATTTTTGTGCTTTCACCATTCATATGCACTCTCGTGATTCTTGTACTCTCATGTTCATAGAGCCCCATGTTTATATTCATGTGCACCCATTTATGGGCCCCATGTGAAATCATGTACAATAACATAACTTGAACGGATCCTTGTGTATTGATTGGGGATGGGGGAGTAGAAATAGTCATGTGAGTATTTCTAAAGTAGTGTAGCCATGTACAAATTCTCATATTTATTATCAAGCCGTTCAAACGTCTATCTTGTACTCTAAATTACTAGTTCACTGTTAGTATTTTTTACTTATAGTAGATATTTCTATTACAGTCATCTCTTTATTTCTTTCTTTTCTTTCAGCGATTCATGTATCTTACTCTATTGCATGCTTTACATTCCTGTCATGATATGAACTGTGTGAGATATATTGTGCTTGCTTTCATCCTGACTGGACCTGTTGATAAATTTTACAGATAGCTTGGACGTTACTTGCTAGCCTAGAGGAGACATAGTAGAGGTTGGAGTAGATAGCTAGAGTTTTTCTTATTTTATTTTTAGTTGTCTTGAGTTGTATTTATTTTATGCTTGTTTGAGTTGGTGTTGATAACACCGAGATTTATTTCTCTCTGTTGTACTTCTCTTGTGGATTCATAGTTATCTTATCGTGCTACTTCTAGTTTTGGTGATTGAGTTGTATCTTGCTGTGATTGTCCTCCGTACGGAGAGTACATCATATTGTATTTAGTTTTAATTATGACCTAGAACAGCGTTCTACCGTCGACACTGCAGCGTAGGCTGGACGTACCCACTTCTCGTGACCTACACTGGGTGCGGGTCGTGACAAGTTTTTAGTGGTGGCCCATGCAGGTCGAGATTTACATTTGTGCGAAGTCGTGGTAGTACGACGATTAGTTGTTCTGCTACGCACCTACGATTATAGATAAGGAATATTTGTTAGAATGAAAGGATACTCAATCACTGTTAGAATTTCTTGAGAAATTCCTGGGACGACCCTTGAGAATCTTATTTTAACTTTGATTTGAAATCTTTTTTTCCTTGATTTGATTCACCCTTACTTCCTGTTATTGAATTTGATTTTTGTGGATTATTGTTGAATTTTGAATCTTGATGTTAGTTGTTGAATTTGAGTTTGTATTTATGTATATATATATACATCTTTTTGTAATTAAGGTATAACCTGATAACATACTTGATAAGGACAATGAGAAAGGTAAAATTCTACTTTATTTATGGAGTTTAGAATTTATCGCAGTCATATTTGCTAGCATGACAAGGACGTAGAGCCTGATTTAGATATACTTATCCTAGTTATGAAATCTAGATTTTCTTGCAGCCATACTGGGTGGCGTGGTAAGAATTCTAGATAACATGACTATAGGGTGTATACCTTCGTTATGTACTCTATTGTTTATTGCAGCAATGCTTACTAGCGTGGCAAAATTCTGACAACATGATTTCAGGAAGACGTGTATGGTATCGAATTTTATCTTAAATGGGTTCATTTCTTTTTAACAGTTGATGAAGAATAGATTTTATCATTATTTCTTTCTTGCCATTATTTTTTGTATTACCATTTTTAAAAAATAAAATAAAACTGTCCTGATTACATCAATCACCTGTCTCATATTTAATTCTGTCAGCTATACTTTGAAACCCTTGAATCTCCATATCTTTTTACCTTCGAAAGGTTGAGGAAGTAACGTAAATCATCTAACTCGAAAAAGACTTGATTTGTTATCTTGTGATAATCTTGCTAGAGGTATAATATGTTGGACCTTGATATAGGTTTGGGATAGAGATGCGACTGAATTTGAGGATGAAATCAAGAGATTTATATTATCAATTTAGGAACAATCATACTTAGAGAAATCTTTTGGGTATGAATAATTCATAGATGTTTTTCATAACTAATGAGGATATTCGAGGTCAACTTAGTTTCGAGAACTTGGATAAAATTTGGTTATTGATTCTTGAGATGTTACACTTTAAGGCTATGATGTTAAATTTAGGCATTTAGTAATAGAGAAGAGATTTTAACTATATGCAATGATGATACAAAATTGAATAAGATATTGTAAGAAATGGCTAGAAACAGAAAAAATGCAAAGATTTTGAGTTATATAAAATATAGAGATTTTGTAAAAAAATTTAATTTTAGGAGAATAATATTGAAGGTGTACGTTGAAGGAAATATGAAGGTTGAATTTATAATGAAGAATAAGTTTTGTAAGGCCTAGTGGGTTTAGATTTAAATAATACTAGGAGAGTAAATTGAATAAGTTCAAGGATTACATAAAACTTGATTTAGAGGCTTCGGATCCAATTTAGGACAAGGTGGAAGAATTTAGATTTATGATGATTAAGTGGTCAGTTTTGATTCCTAGTAAGAAGGGTATGCTTCATGAATAATGTTTCGAAATTTAGAAATTTAGCCTATGGTGATCATGGCAAGGTCAAATCTTTATGACAGAAGGATATAATTTTGATGGTAGTCATATAAAGGTTGATTTTTATATTGGGACTTGTGAGATAAAAATATCATTGGCAAATGATAAATTTGATAGTATCAGAGAGAGATGATTAACTTGACTTTCCTATGAAATCTTTTCTCTTGTTTTCCCTTTAAAAGGAGAAATTTGACTTATTCCATATCTTTGAATCACCCTTTAAAAGTTTTCAATATCATTGAATCCTAGCTCCCTTAATCACGACCAGTCGACTTTGATCATCCTTTCTTATGATCATATTAATATCTTGGGTCGTACTCAATTGAATTAAATTTAATTGTGACCTGAATCTCCATCCTTGTATGCTCGTGCTCAGACTTCGATGACCTTGTCCTCCATATTGCCCAAATCTTGAATACCCAGAATTGATCAACTTAGATCGTAACGAGACTAAAGTTTCTTAATATATATTGTGATTGGATTTCAATGCTATTGACATTCGTTCTTTAAACTTTTGATTTTGATTTTTCTTTGAATAGTACCCCTTTATAGAAAATTACTAGTTATCTTTATTTTATTTTTAGTAATTACCAGTTTTTATATAGGATGGTAGACTGTCTTACAGCCTTGATGATTTGTTGTTTCTGTATCTTTTCCAGTTTAGCACCCCAGATTGCTTGTATATTTTGATACCTTGTGAATACCTTGTGCTGTAGTATGGCTAGTATAGCTAGATGAGACCTCAGACTAATATTATCTGACACGACCCTTATGTTATTCTTTCAAATTGCATGATTTAGATGAGCTTCTAAGACCATGATTGTTGGGGACAAGACTCTAGAAGAAGTACGACCATCTTAATTTCGAAGACAAAATTTTCTAAGGAGGGTAGACTTGTAACACTCACTTTCCTAAAATAAGGATAATTTTAAACTTTTGTAAAAGTTTATTATTTAATAATAAGATTTATGATCTATGGGAATTTTTAATTAATTTAATACTATTTAAAATTGGTGAATTATAATTTCGATATGTTAGCTAGTAAACCCTACAACTGTTGAGCCTAGAGACTAACCATGACCATGGGGACCTAACCATGTGATTAGAATGACTATTTATAACTTTTTAGGCTAAGGGTATTTTGGTCATTTTGTGACTTTTGAATTATTTAGGATTTTAATTAATTGGTAAATTTTAGATTATTTTAATAATATTTAAATTGATGTATTATGATTTTGGTCATTTTTTATATTTTAATATTTTGGAAATTTTTATATTTTAATATTGATTTTACGGGATTTGTTTAGTCGGGTTTGAGTTTCGTTTCGCTCAGACTTGTGTTAGTGACCCGGGTAGCTTAGACTGTAGACGGGATCCCAAGATTAGTTATTATGGCCCACAAACTCCACTAACTAAGTTAGTGAGTTTAGACTAATCCCACTTGTTAGATTGGTTAAGTTAGAGGCTTAAATTTAACCCTTTTGATCCCAAACTTGAACCTAACTTAAAATTAACCAAGAGGACTAGTTGAGGCCTTATTGGGCCTTCCTCCAAGGCCCAAATAGGGTTTAATGGAAGCCACTATAGGTAGGTTAGCCTCCCTTCCTTTCATTTTATTCCATCTTGCCTATTTTTCTTCACAAAGTGTTCTTTCCCAAATTAGAGAGCTTTCCTCTTTGATTTGATCTCCAAATCCTTACATCTCTCCACCAAAATTTCTATCCAACCTTCTCATACCACCAAGGGAGGGTGCTAGCAAAGATTTGGAGCAAAGTTCAAGGAGTGTCCTTTTTGGAAGATCTTCGTGTCGGAGCTGTGTCCTTGGGAGTATCATTGGGATTCCACTCCCAATAGGTAAAACTAACCCTCTAAATTAATTTTCTATGCATATTAGTTAGTTTTGAATCCATAGGATCCACCCCCATGCATGTACTCCATTTAGATTCAAATTTGAGGCCATTTGGAGCTCTCTTGAGGATTTTAGATATATGTCTTGTGTCCTACTTGATAGATCCCAAATTAGGACACCCCATGTGTATGTATGTATGATAATAGTTTAAATAGATATTTAAATTCAGTTTTAGAATGGTTACAGAGTGGATTGATCTTAGTTAGGATGGTTAGAATGAGTTTCATTTGAATACATATGTTGGTATCTAAGTATCTTGGCCTACATGTGTTTCTTTTGTCCAAAATAACTCAAATTCGTCATAATATTCATCCACGTTTTTATTAACCAAAGCAACTTAGAAATGTCATAACTTTTAGCTTAGAACTCTGATTAATCTCTCATTTTTTTAAGAATCGTATCGAAGTTAGCTTTCCAAATATATATTTTAATAAGCCAAATTCATTCGAAAACTTTCTATAAAACTATTTGAGTGTCAGCTGTCCGAAAGACAAACGCGTTTCGGTATTTTTGCGATTTCGGGTGCTTCCGGACACGAAAATGCTATCCGTTTGAAGTTTCAGAAAGCTAACACGAAGGACTACGACATACTTTAATCCTAGAATTTAGTGAAGGCCCAATTTGTACAGTATTGATTTTAAGTAGAAGAGTGACTATACGACATAGATATTTTGTGTAACCTATGAGCCTATGTAGTATGAATATTAAATGCATGTAGAGTATGTAATGCATGATATGTCAAATGAGTAAAATGATATATATATGATATGTATCCTCTTTATATTAATGTATATATATGGTTGAATGCAAGCATGTAGGAATGCAATCAATGTAATGTATGTAAGCAATGCATAAATGTATGAATGAAAGAATGATATACAATGTATGCATGAAAGTATATAATGAATGCTAGATACGAATGCAAGGTATACATGTAATGATAGATATGAATGCATAATGTATACATAATGTAATGCAATATGTAATGATAGCATATATGGTAATGTAGAATATATGATACAAGCATGTATATGTCCACTGTTTTTTCTTTTCCTTACATTTTTCCTTCCCTTTCCTTTCCAGTTCAGTTTCCCCTTTTTTTTCCTTCTTCTATTTTTACATGTTGTATACAATGTATATAATGTATAGATGTATGTAAGTATGTAATATGCATGAATGACATGTATGTAATGAAAATAAGTATATGTATGCAACTTAATGATATGTGAATGAATATAATGCATGAACTGAAGTATGCATATATATGGGATATGAATAAATGATATATATATATATGTGTTAAGGTAATGTAATATATGTATTCACATATATTTTGAGTTAAATATATGAGTTTGTATGCATATATTATATTTATGCTTGTATGCAGGAATGAATGTAATATAATGTAGAGTATGCATATATGAATATAATGTATGCAAGTATATAATGTATTCAAATATGTATGTATGCATCTATGTATGTATGTATAGGTGCATGAATGAATGCTAGTATGCATATAAGATATGTATGTAAGCATGTATGCAATATATGTATGTATACATGATATGTATGTATTCATGTATGCAATGTAAGTATGTATGCATTTCTATAAACTGAGTTAACCTATAACCGTTTACACACATGCATTCATACACCCTTTGACACCATGTATCCTATGTCACATACACCTACCTATCACTAAATCTGAGAACATTAACACATATCCTTTCACACACACACACACACACACACACACACACACACACACACACACACACACACACACACACACACACACACACACACACACACACTTACTCTTTTACCTCTCATTCTCTCTCTCTCTCTCTCTCTATATATATATATATATATATATATATATATATATATATATATATTTATTTATATATATATATATAAAAACAAAAAAAAAAAAACAAAAAAAAACCAAAAAAACAAAAAAAAAACAAAAAATATATATATATATATATATATTTAAAAAAAATATATATATATTTTTAAATATATATATATATATATATATATATATATTTAAATATATATATATATATATTTAAAAAAATATATATATATATATATATATATATTTAAATATATATATATATATATATATATATATATATATATATATATATATATATATATATATATATATGTGCCTATATATCTAGCTTTTCTATATATATCTATGTATATGAATATGCGAATGTGAATAATATATATACATTATATGACTAAGTTGTTTCACTTAACAAAAATGCCAAACAAAAATTGGATTTTGAAAATAAAATGAGAAAAAGTACAAGAAACAAATTTGATTCTGGAAAAGTATTGCTATGGAAGTCTGATATGTAAATGATCACTTTGTTCCTTGGACCATATGATGATGATGAAGATCACTGCTTGAAGTAGAACAACTTGGAAGAACTAAGTCACCAGAAAGGTATCGACGCACTTGGGCACTGATGGCGAGGCCGAATGCTTTCCTGCTTTGCTTCACTCTGTTCTGAAAGAAAAGTTGAAGAAGAATGCTCCGGAGAATCAAAATCTCGAAGTTCTGATCTCTGTATTCTCTCCTGTCTCTCTGTGTTTGTATGTCTCTCTCTCCGTTCTTGTTATATGAGAAAAATCAGTCTATTTATAGACTGGGGCTTCTGTGCGTAAAAAGCATCAAAATCTGTCTTTACGCTAACAACTGTCGCCCATGATCAGAGTCATCCTTTGCATACGTTGACACGTGTCCCATCATTTTAGTGAGAATAGGATACATGTACACACGTTCTTCGAAATATGTGGCATGAAGGCCATGTAGGCAAACCACGTTCCAAACTGGCCAGAAAGAATATGGCGTAAAAATAGCCCCAACATCCTCTGGACGTAAAGCAGTAAGATGAGCGTAAAATAGCTCTGTCATAGGTTTCTCGCGTAAAGTGGTTATTGAATAAACTTGAGCATAAAAATGGCTCAAATAGACTTTACGCACACATCGTTTTATGAGCGTAAAAACTCGTGTAAAACTCCGTGCGTAAAAGAAACCATATAGTGAGCGTAAAGTAGCTCGATCCACATAAACGACAATAATGGTCTTTGTATGAGACAAATTCCTTTGGATTCTGTGGTAAATGCCATCATTAATATCTCCTTGTCAGGTTCTGCATTAAATGCGAGACTAGACAGCCTTCTCCTAGCGTAAAAGGAGTAGTTGGCTAGTCATAGGCGTAAAGAGCCATCAGTTTGGACCCAAGTGTAAAACGATCAGCTTGCACAGGCGTAAAGTGATTAGCCTCTCCTTGGCATAAAGGGGATCAATTTGAGTAGACTGATCTATCACTTTGACCCTTCTTGTGAAGCACTTTTTACGCTCCTACAAGACTCCCTTCAAAGTTTTCAAATATCTCCAAAATTTGAAACAATTTGAACAGAAGCGTAAAAATTGAGATTTGACCAGTCGGCGTAAAATTTGGGATACGCAACAGCCATCCGCGTAAAAGCGGGGATATCCAACAGTCGGCGTATTCTTCAAAAGAAAATTAATGTCGGTCAATACTTAACCGTCACAATAAATTTCTTTCTCGAAACTTTTGAATGTCTCTTCATCTTCCCGAGTAAGCAGTTTCCAACGAGAAATGTGAAGAGTTGCTTTGGTTTGTATAAATAAGGACAAATTCTTTGACATTTATCCTCGTTTTGTCATGGTGCCGAAGAACGAGATTATCATCAAAGAGGCTTCGAGCTCCAGGCTTGATTTCGAGCGAGCGTGCAACCTTTTAGAGTGTTTTGGAGTGACTCCTGCGGTCTTTAGTCGCATTGATGGTGGTCCCCCAACTGCGTACGAAGGGCCAGAAGATACCGAAGCGTTTCTTAGTCTGATGCGCCGCTCCGAGATTCGCAATATGCACGAACTAGGTGTCTCCCTTCGTCAGCCCAATGAAGGAGAGAAATAATATTCCATGTATTGCGACTCTTTTATATGTAGGGGTCCACTCCCCCCTTTATAAATAAAATCTTGATGTTAATCTCATCTGTTGGTAGATAGAATTATTCAACACTTATTTTGACTGCTTCTATGGTTGTTAATTCCCAAGAAACAAACCAACACGTGGCATCTGTCTTATGGTTACGAGAGCCTTTAAATAGGATCTTCTCCCGAAATAGACTCCCAACAGTTTCTTCAGTCTTTATAAATAGCCGAGAATGTGTCATATATTCTCATTCTCATTCCTCTGAAGATAACTTTTTGTAATGTTGTTCTTCAACAAATGACAATAGCGAAGCTTTCCAACGGCGTTCCTTTGTATGCCCAGTCATTAGACGCAGATTCAACCACCATTAGAGCCAAGCCATTCGACTCAAATGGTAAGTCCGATCGTAAGCAAATATCTGTCTTCGAATTTTTTGTTTGAAAACAGCTATTTTACGAGCGTAAAGCCTTGCTGAAGTACTGGCGTAAAAACCTTGCTGAAGCACCGGCGTAAAAAGTCTTGCTGAAGCAAATGGCGTAAAAGCCTTTGTGAAGCACCGGCGTAAAAGCCTTGCTGAAGCAATGGCGTAAAAGCCTTGTCATATTACTGGCGTAAAAGCCTTTGTGAAGCGCCGGCGTAAAAGCCTTATTGAAGCACTGGCGTGAAAGCCTTGCCATCTATTTTTAGTTAGTGTTTAATACGCATCCGATGATACTTCTGTCTAAAACACTTTTTCTTTGTTGTTTTCTGCAGAAGTTTGGCTGAACAGCTTTTCCAGAATCGGCATTGGTGACTTTGACGTTGTGAAGAGCGTTCTTCTGACATCAACATCAGGGAGCTCATGCACTTTTGACGCACAAATCAGATAACTCAGAACTCTTCGTGAGATAGAAGGGTCTTCCTCTGTTGGTAAGAAGAGCCTTTATACACGGAGAGTTGGATGGTGGAGTCAACTCTACCCTGAGAAATCGGGTAGTAGAGTTCATTTCACGGCAGAACTAGGAATTGTATCCCAATGCTGGATACATTCCTATCTCCTTTGAGGTGCCGCCACTAATCCACCAATTGTATTGGCAGCAATACGCCTTCGGGCTGCCATACTCTGGGGTTCTCCTCTCGTCTGAGAGAGAAGACCAGAGTTTGATTCCTGCTGTTCTGGTTGCCACTGGAGCTCAGACAGTCAGGAATTGTCACCAACAATGAACCCGTCAAAGAAGATCAAAGAAGAAATAGATCTCTATTAGGTTATCGTTGGTATATAGAATAAAAATCCAAGAATGTAAGAGATTTCCATTATAACTTGTAAGAAAGTCTAAGAAATGTAATAGACTTTTTTGATGATATGGGAATGGAAATGATGATTCTTCTATGATCAATGATTTGTATCTATCTGGATGTAATATGGACATGATAGATAAATGAAATCTTATTTTCTGTTTTAGAGTATATGATACTATCAGAGGTAATATGGACATAATAGCATATATGAACTCAAAAGAAAATTAGATTAATATCTATGCAGAGGTCAAATAGAAGTGATAGATAGGAAAAGAAAGCAGATTTAATATTTATTCAGAGGTCATGGAAACATGATAAATAGCGAATCTCACTTTCTAATCAATTGATAAAATAGAAGATATAAAATCCCTTTCTCAGGAAACAAGAAGTCAGCTTAACCAAACCTTGGTAGCTGGGGAATAAGAAGACAGATATTGTGAGCATATACGTCAAAACGGTGGACGAATCAACGTATTTCTTGGGAACAGAAAGGACGATTCAATTCCATAATTAAATGGATGAACCTGGTAACATGAACGGACGAGTCTTTTCGGAAATGAAAAGTCATTTTCAATTTCGGAGACTAGTTCATTAGTAATCCTCCTCTTATAAATAGGTGAGAATTGATTGTAATCCTTCATTCTTATTTCTCCTCCTCTATTGGAAATGTCTTTCGAGGATGTACGACGAAAGAATGAAGTCCCCCGAAAAATCGAGGGCATCATTGAGACGTTCCCCGTTGAGCCCCCTGTATCAGGCTCATCAGGCTCAACCGAAATAGGTGGAAGCTCTTCTGCGCCCAAGCCCCCCGAAGACATCCTTGCTTTTTTAGTAGAGCCAGGGAAAACTCCTGAAGAAGAAGCGTCGAGGATGACTGTCTGCAAATTTTTCATGAGTTCAGGAAACGACGGCTTCTATGCATTGGCCGACTATGTATTCAATAACGAAGGGAGTGGCCCTCGTCTTTACTCTTTTGTTTCAAACAAAAATAATAAAAGGAAATTTATTTTCATCCTTTTTTTCATACATAGTATTTCTTAAGAAACTTGCCATTGATTGGCATCATGAGCAGATCTCCATTGGGCTTTGATAATCGATAGGCGCCATTGGAAAACACGGACTCAATTACATAAGGGCCTTCCCATTTTGCTTGGAATTTCCCTTTACTTTTATGAGTCATTACCATCGGTCTCTGAACAGCTAATACAAGTTCGCCAACTTTGAATACCCTCTCTTTAACTTTACGATTGAAAGTTTGAGATATGCGTGCTTGATATAGTTCAATGTGTTGTTGTGCTTGAAGACGCTTCTCATCCAATCCTTCAAGTTCCTGGAGTCGTAAGCGATCATTATTCTCTGTAGTTAGCTCATTAGCAATGGCTATTCGTAGAGAAGGGATCTGGATTTCCAATGGAAGAACAGCTTCGCATCCATAAACCAATGAGAATGGTGTAAAACCAGTAGGAGTCCGGACTGTTGTTCGATAAGCCCATAAACATTCTCTAAGTTTCTCATTCCAATCACGTTTATTAGAAGAGACAAACTTTTTGAGAAGTTTAATGATTGTCTTATTGAAAGCTTTAGCTAAACCATTAGCAGCTGGATTATAAGCCGTAGAAGCCAAATTCTGAATTCGATTCTTGTCACAGAATCGATAAAATGCTTGACAGGCAAATTGTGGACCATTGTCATGAATTATCCGTCGAGGAATCCCGAAGAGATAAATGACATGGTGCTTGATGAAACTGATCACATTAGATATTTTCACTTCCGCAAGGGGGACTGTTTCTGCCCACTTAGAAAAGTAATCTGTTATAGCTAGTATGAACCGATGTCCTTTAATAGAAGGAGGATTAATAGGACCAATGACATCCATACCCCAAGCTTCACAGGGCCAGAAGGCTGCTGTAGGATATAGAAATTCAGACGGCTGATGAATAAAATCAGCATGAATCTGACATGCTTTACATCTTCTGGCATAGTCTACAGCATCTGCTATCATAGAGCGCCAATAATACCCCATTCTTCGAATGCGATCTTGCAACTTTGGACCCGGTTGATGAGCACCACAGACACCATCATGAGCCTCACGTAGTGTTTGTTTGGCTTCACTTTCTGAGAGACAGCGCAGCAAGAGTCCGTCATATGAACGACGATATAGCATATGTAAAGACGAATCATAATAGAATCGAAACGATCGTCTCTTAATTGATGCAGCTTCTTTAGGATCTTCAGGCAAAATCCTATGAACTGCATAGTCAATGAATGGAGTTCTCCAATCTTTCTGCTGGAAACTTGCCTCTGTAACATAACTTTGTTCAATATGCAAATTACTCTTCACACAGAACAAGTCTCGGTCCAACAAAGTAATTATATTTTGCCTTCGGATTGGACAGCCTCCACATTCTGAGAACGTGGTACAAATTCAATAAAGAATCCTTTGAATGATAGGACCAACTCGACTACCACCTGATGATAGGGGATGAGATCAGGATTTCTGACTTCATAAGTCCCTCTAACTTGATTAACGATCAATTGAGAATCTCCATAAGCCTCTAAGAATTCAATATCCAATTGTTTTGCTACCTGGAGACCAATCAATAGAGCATTATATTCTGCTACATTGTTAGAGCATGGCTCATTAAGAGAATAGGCACGGTATATGACCATTTTGTCAGGAGAAACCAAGACAATTCCTACCCCAGAGACAATATTGCCTTTAGGTCCCACTCGTGATGCTCCATCAAAATATAATTGCCATATATCATTCTTCAAAGTCATGTTACAATCCACTACTTCGTCTGGAATATCTTCATATAACTTTGAAGTTTCAGATATAGGATGAGCAGCTAAGAAATCAGCTAACGCTTGGCCCTTCACTGATTTTTGAGGCACATAAATCATGTCATAAGAAGTGAGCAACATCGCCCAGGTAGCTAACCTGGAATTAAGAATGCTCGGTTTTCTCATCAATACCCGAATGGGATTTATTCTGGAGATGACATGAATAGTCTGTCCAGTGACATAATGTCTTGTCTTTTGGACGGCAAAAACCAAAGCTAGACATTCCTTTTCCACAGGAGTATATCTGTGTTCGGCTCCGACCATTATTCTGCTCAGATAATATATTGCTTGTTCATGACCCATATCACTTTTCTATGCCAGAAGAGCGCCAAGTGAATGATCCAAGGCCCGAACATATAGCAAAAATGGTCTTCCTATCACCGGAGGTACCAGAACAGACGGGTTTGTAAGATATTCCTTAATGTCATTGAAGGCTTTTTGACACGCTTCATCCCAGACGAAAGATACCCCTTTCTTTAATAGACGGGAGAAAGGTTGACATCTCCCAGAAAGATTAGATATAAATCTTCTGATATAAGCAATACGGCCCTGAAAGCCACGAAGTTCTTTCAGATTACGAGGAGGACGCATTTCAAGAATTGCTTTAACCGTATCAGGATCAACATGGATACCTTGAGAGGTAATGACAAATCCTAGAAACCTGCCACTAGAAACCCCTAAGAAAGACTTAGTAGGGTTCATTTTCAATTGATGTTGGCGCATCAATTCAAATACTGTCTTCAAGTCCTGAATGTGATCATTCTTTGACCGACTTTTAACAGCAATGTCATCTACG
Source organism: Iris pallida (assembly GCA_029216955.1). Taxonomy (NCBI): domain Eukaryota; kingdom Viridiplantae; phylum Streptophyta; class Magnoliopsida; order Asparagales; family Iridaceae; genus Iris; species Iris pallida. The sequence continues at coordinate 334,658 of JANAVB010043420.1, read as the reverse complement.
TAGAATTCAACTATTTTCCGTAGATGTTCTTGAAAGATATTGCTCATAGCCCGTTGATATGTGGCACCGACGTTTTTTAAGACCAAATGGCATAACTGTATAGCAGTAAACCCCAAGGGGTGTTCGAAAAGATGTATGCTTCTCATCTTCTGGATGCATCTTGATCTGATTGTATCCTGAGAATCCGTCTATGAAAGACATACGTTCAAAATCGCATGTATTGTCTATCATGACATCAGTAATAGGAAGTAAAAATTCGTCCTTTGGATAATGATCTTCAAAGGTTGCTCCTCTGGCGGATCTTCATTAATAGACTGATCCTCAGATGATGATTGATCTTCAGCCATGTCTGATATATCTTTCACATGCTCTTGTTTATAAAGCCTTGAATCAGAGAAGTAGGCTTCGACACCCTTGAACGGATTAATATCAGCAAACTCAATTTTCACAACTCCTTGGGAGTCCACATATTTAAAACATTGGTGAAGAGTTGAAGGCACAATATTGTGCTCATGAATCCACGGTCTTCCAAGAAGAATATTGTAGGATACGTTCGAGTTGATAACATAGAAAGTTACCATAGTTCAAAGTTCACCAATCTGAATCTGCAGACGAATCTTCCCCAGTGGTTTGCTCTTGCCAGAGTTAAAACCGACTATCGTAGTACTAGTGTAAGTCAGCTCACTAGTAGGAATCCTCAGGGGTCTTAGCATACTCTGAAGAATTATACTAATTGAAGACCCAGGATCAATGTAAATCCTGTCAATTTCAGTGGATCCGATATATCCAGTGTAGCATAGAGGCCTATCATGCTTGTTATGTTTCAATAGCATATCCTCTTGTGTAAAGGTGATGTTGGGAATTGCTTCCATCACACTATGACATTGCGGGCATGACACTGGTATATTATCATGAGTCTTGAGTTGAGCCAAACATGAATCTGCTTGAAGTAAAGCTTCGCTCAAAGTCTCTCTGCTTTCTCTGGAAAGGTGAAGCAGTTCAAATATAGATAGTCTAGCCGGAGTATTGGCTAACTGATCTAGAATGTCAAACTTGTAAGGCTTCATCACCACCCCCTGATTGGAAGCAGACTTCAATGGGATATCAAAGCGTACTGCCTTCTGTTTTCCCTTTTCAACCACAGACAGTTTAACAGGAACATGAGAAGGTTGAACTGGTAGAGTTTCTACTACATCTTCTGCTTCTTTGGAGGATCCTTCATAGTCTTTGTGATACTCTTTTCCAGATCTTGTACCAGCACAAGTTTCTTCTTCAGACTCAGGAGAAGAAAGTACCATATTACAGGATTTAGTCTTTCTTCCCTTAGCCTTCTTCTTGTGAGGGTTGTTACGAGGAAATTCAGAACCCAATCCAGCAGTGAAATTCTGATTTTGAATTTGTAAAGGAAGACGTATTCCTTTATCATAATTCAAACCTTCTGCCTTTTGAAAGTCGTAACCCATCTTCCTCATGAGAAGGACAGATTGTTGACTATACAAGTGGATAGGGTAAACTTTGGACAGGTGTTCCAGCACAGGAAGAGGAAGGAACCTCTGTAACTACAGGAGAATAAAGCATAGACGTCTCTGTAGTTAAGGGAGGAGAAGGGTTCGGGATACGAGGAGAAATTCCTGTTGGAGCTTTTTTATAAGCAGCAAAGACTTGTTGTACCCGGTATAAAGGAACATTATTCATGGCTAGCTACTGTTGATGAGTAAGCTTGAGCTTGGTAGGAGGAGCTAGACTTGGAGGACAGATGTTTAGTCCTTTCAGTCTATCTTCTAGAGGAAGGCCATCCCATAGATGATTCAAGTCATCAAAATTTGGAATAACATGAGAAATCATGTTGCAGGTTTTGACTTTCTTACCTTTCTTGGATTTTAAAGTTTTACCTTCATTTTCCAACTCAGGTACTAAGTCAGGATGTACCCACATGATTTCACCATTCTTCAATGTGAGCGGCAGCAATCCTGTATTTTCTTTCCTGGCAGGCGGGATATTCACGATCTTAATCGTCGCCTTCGAAATTGGGATAATTCTATCTGGGACTTGCTATGGAGAAAAATCCCCGAACTGAAGAGAAACCATATTGGTCGTAACCGTATGTTCATCATTAGTTAAAGTGATAGCGCCACCATTTATCAGCTCTTGGATCTTCTTTTTCAAGACATAGCAAGCACTGGTAGGATGATTAATGTATCTATGATAGAAACAATATTTGGGATTGTCAGTCAGATTCACCTCATTAGGCCTTTTGGCTCTGGAATCTGAAGTTTACCACTTTTCACCAGACATTGAAATATCCCTGGGATATCACTTTCGTCAAAAGAGTATTCTTCCTTTGGCCTGGAAGATTCCTGATTATTTGGCGTCATTTTGTTCTTAGAAAGATTGACCATAAGAGTATCTTTTCCTTTCACATTACGATTGCCAGGATTATTACCAGGATTACTTTTTTTTCCTTTTATCTTCTGAAGAGAAAATCATCCCGTGTTCACGAGCCAACCTACCATTGGTCTCGGCAGAAACTGCTGCTATGATAAACGAAGCCCAATCTGTGAATTAGGAACCTGTGAAGACAGCAATGGATGGTCGCAGATTCGTCTTGCATGTATCAATCAACGCTGAATCTGGCATACCAGGAGGCATCTTTAGAGTAGCCTGTCGGAAACGTTCAATGAACGTTCGAGTATCTTCTTTCTCCTTTTGTTTGATTTCTATCAAGGAGGACATGTTCATGTCCATACCTCCTTCATAGAAGCGGGAGAGAAACATTGCCTTGAATTCGTCAAAAGACGAAATAGAGTTATCGGGTAAGCAACGATACCAGTTATAAGCTGAACTCGTCAGGCACCCGATGAACACTCGAGTGAGAAGAGCATCATTTTTTGCAAATGTACAATCATAATATCAAAGTAATTGATATATTGACTGGGAGATGCTTTTCCATCGAATAAAACCATATATTGTGGCTTGAACTTCGGTAGAAAGGGTACATCATTCCAATGAGGATGATAAGGTTGCTTAATCCTTAACCTCTGGAGCTGATCTTTGTGCCTCAAAACTTCAAACTGTGCTTTGAGTTCACGTACTGCTTGAATGGCTTCACTGGTTTGAGGAAGCACATTTGATTGAATAGTCGTTGGATGTACCGTAACCCCCACTGGAGGTGGTACATCTTCTGGAATGATGGGATCTGGAGATGCAAAATTTTGATTAACAGCAGGCTCTTGAATATTCAAAGGTATATCAGCCCCTTGACTATCTTGAGTTTGTGCTGCTACTGATAACGGAGTGATTACTGTAGGTTGAGCAGTTTGCTGATTCAAAATTATCTGATGCATGCTTTGCACCATGTTAAGCATATCTTTCAATGATTGCTCCACGGCAGTGAGACGTTGTTCCGTATTAGCAGATGACGTCTCTGGTTCATCTCCAACAGCGTAGGATTCAACCTCTCTTGAAGATATAGAGGGATTAGTATAGAAGTATGAATCCACATTATCGGTATCAGACTCAAAAGATTGAGTACCCCCAGCTTCTGAATCAGAAGTCTGCAATTGTCTTCGTCTTCTTGATCGAGTATTCTGATATACTCCTTCAAAGGAATCAAGAAGCCTGTTGAACTGTTGTTGACCTGGGGTTTGGGATATTTTTCGTCTTGGATGTCGTCCTCTGTTAGTATGAGATGCCATGTTGACTGACACATATGACAGCTCATGTTCTTGGTCTTCAGCTTGATGTTGAGGCGAGTTAAAACTTAAACGATCAAAAACTGACCGTTTTGAAGCCGAACAACAACAGTTGATCACAACCTGGTGATATTCACGATGATGTTTTTCTTAGGGGAATATTACCGAAGATTGTCTGTTCTTACGTTTTTGTATTAGCAATTCACGTAAATCAGAAGGAACAAATGGAGTATTCTTCTTTATTACATTTGGGGTAGAAAAACGTTTAGTCCCTTGTGTATAAAGAAGATTACTGGCTGCATTCGCAGAACCAAACTGTACATTTTTATGCGTTTGGAGTTGTGTGCGTAAATCTTGAGATTTAGCACGAAGGACTACATTTTCATGGCGTATAATTTGTAAGTTTGGTACTTTGCATAAAGCAGTATAAAAAGGTTGTTGGTGTAGGACAGAAGCTTTACCAACGACATTTTTACGCTGCACACGTTTAGGTACATTCACATTAGATGTGCAAACATCGTTATGAATTTTATCTACGCTGTCAAAGACAGGAGACTTACCTTTACATGTGGAGCATAAAAATTGATTATCTACCACATCACAGACGGGAGATTTTGCTTTACGCGAGGAGCGTAATTTATTTAGGCCTACCACGTCACCGACGGGAGACTGATTCTTACACTCAGAAGCATAAACTTTAGAGTCTGCCCCATTACGAATGGGAGATTCATTCTTATGTACTGAGCGTAAAATTTGGTTCTTACCCACTGAGCGTAAAACTTGATTCTGACGCAGTGGGCGTGAAACCTGATTATCTTCACCGTTACAAACGGGAGATAAATCGTCACACTTTGAGTGCAACTCTGAAGTAAGGACTGCCTCGTTACGAACGGGAGCCCCTACGACAGGAGTGGGAAGAATTCTCTTGTCATCAGAAGCAACAGAGAGATCAGAAACCACTTTGGATTTGGGAATCCAAACTTTTCGTGCTTTGTGAGACTTTTGAACATTGAAGTGGCGAGAACCACCCCAAGTTCGGAGCATTTCTTCATAGGCAGTCTGGTCGAAGTGCACAACCAGAGTCTTCTTGGTCGAACCGACCGAAACATCATCATATTGAGCAATCGCCTCCTCGTTAGAGGAGAAGGCTATCCCCAGCAGAGTCGCCATTTTGTTTCAGTTAACAAAAATGCCAAACAAAAATTGGATTTTGAAAATAAAACGAGAAAAAGTACAAGAAGTACAAATTTGATTCTGGGAAAGTATTGCTATAGAAGTCTGATCTGTAAATGACCACTTTGTTCCTTGGACCATATGATGATGATGAAGATCACTGCTTGAAGTAGAACAACTTGGAAGAACTAAGTCACCAGAAAGGTATCGACGTACTTGGGCACTGATGGCGAGGTCGAATGCTTTTCTGCTTTGCTTCACTCTGTTCTGAAAGAAAAGTTGAAGAAGAATACTCCGGAGAATCAAAATCTCGAAGTTCTGATCTCTGTATTCTCTCCTGTCTCTCTGTGTCTGTATATCTCTCTCTCCGTTCTCGTTATATGAGAAAAATCAGTCTATTTATAGACTGGGGCTTCTGTGCGTAAAAAGCATCAAAATCTGTCTTTACGCTAACAACTGCCGCCCATGATCAGAGTCATCCTTTGCATACGTTGACACGCATCCCATCATTTCAGTAAGAATAGGATACATGTACACACGTTCTTCGAAATATGTGGCATGAAGGCCATGTAGGCAAACCACGTTCCAAACTGGCCAGAAAGAATAGGGCGTAAAAATAGCCCCAACATCCTCTGGGCGTAAAGCAGTAAGATGAGCGTAAAATAGCTCTGTCATAGGTTTCTCGCGTAAAGTGGTTATTGAATAACCTTGAGCGTAAAAATGGCTTAAATGGACTTTACGCACACATCGTTTTATGAGCGTAAAAACTCGTGTAAAACTCCGTGCGTAAAAAAAACCATATAGTGAGCGTAAAGTAGCTCGATCCACATAAACGACAACAATGGTCTTTGTATGAGACAAATTCTTTTGGATTCTGTGGTAAATGCCATCATTAACATCTCCATGTCAGGTTCTGTATTAAATGTGAGACTAGACAGCCTTGTCCTAGCGTAAAAGGAGTAGTTGGCTAGTCATAGGCGTAAAGAGCCATCAGTTTGGACCCAAGTATAAAACGATCAGCTTACACAGGCGTAAAGTGATTATCCTCTCCTTGGCATAAAGGGGATCAATTTGAGTAGACTGATCTATCACTTTGACCCTTCTTGTGAAGCACTTTTTATGCTCCTACATAAGTTTGTGTGTCTTGTTAGTTTATGGTTTAGCTTTGTGCTTGGTTTAGCAAGTGACTTAGGCTATGAGTTAGTAGCTATCTTGGATACTTGATTTGCATAGACTTAGTTTGTTTAGACCAAGAATTGACTAAGCTAGACTAGTTGACCATTGTTGACCCAACCCTAGCTAGTTTGACCACAGTTGACTAGAGTTGACCTAGTTTGACTTTATAGTTGATCAGAGTTGACCAAGAGTTGACTTTGCCCTAGATTGACTTAGACTCATGTAGATTGTATTATAATTTCAATTATCATATAAATTGAACTCTTTATAACCTATGTTGCTCTAACTAGGACTCTGTGACCCCAGTTGGCCATCTTTTCATATCAGCTGTTCAGGGTATCAGGCGTATACATTCTCTGACCGTTTCATACTTGCTAGGACTATATTCTTGCGCTAGATTACTTTACTTGATGGTAGCACGATGGTAACAAGGATTAGTACTATATGGATCTTTTCATGCGATGTTATCCCCCTCGGGAGCATCAGATACATCATGTCATATACGTTTCACTTTCATCATGTATTCCTATGCTTTCACCATTCATGTGCACTCTCGTGATTCATGTATTCTCATGTTCACGTAGCCCCCATGTTTATATTCATGTGCACCCATTTATGGGCCCCCATGTGGAATCATGTACAATAACATAACTTGAACGGATCCTTGTATATTGATTGGGAATAGGGGAGTAGAAATAGTCATGTAAATATTTCCAAAGTAGTGTAGTCATGTATAAATTCTCATATTTATTATCAAGCCGTTCAAACGTCTATCTTGTACTCTAAATTACTAGTTCACTGTTAGTTTTTTTACTTATAGTAGATATTTCCATTACAGTCATCTCTTTATTTCTCTTTTTTCTTTCAGCGATTCATGTATCTTACTCTATTGTATACTTTACATTCCTGTCATGATATGAACTGCGTGAGATATACTGTGTTTGCTTCCATCCTGATTGGACCTGTTGATAAATTTTACAGATAGCTTGGAGGTTACTTGCTAGCCTAGAGGAGACACTGTAGAGGTTGGAGTAGATGGCTAGAGTTTTTCTTATTTTATTTTCAGTTGTCTTGAGTTGTATTTATTTTATGCTTGTTTGAGTTGGTATTGATAACACCGAGAATTATTTCTCTCTGTTATACTTCTCTTGTGGATTCATAGTTATCTTATCGTGCTACTTCTAGTTTTGGTGATTGAGTTGTATCATGCTGTGATTATCCTCCGTACGGAGAGTATATCATATTGTATTTAGTTTTAATTGTGACCTAGAACAACGTTCTACCGCCGACATTTCAGCGTAGGCTGGACGTACGCACTTCTCGTGCCCTACACTGGGTGCGGATCATGACACCAGATGATATAACAAGGTATACACAATTGTTATCAGCTGCAGTCTGACTTAGTTATAATTATGTAAAAGTAATTGAAAGACAGTCCGACTAACATGTCGGTGCCAAGCGACAAAAGTAAAGTAAGTAGCAAAACGAGCAGGGAAGCAAGAAACCCACTCGTGTCCTTCTGCTATCATGCCTCTAGTATTGACCATCTTGGAGGTGGAAGTAAGCTGAGTCCTCGGGAACTGGCTCTAAATCTGGCCATGCAAAACCAGAGAGGTTAGACCTCAAATAGCAAGTACCATAAAGGAAGCACGACATGAAGAATTAGAACCATTGATAAGGGTTAAGAATATGATAAATAATGTCTCTGCTTGCTACTGGGATTCACACAACATCACGATACTTCAAGCCAACCCCAACTAAACAAGGATAAAAGTTGACCCGTCATATCCTGACATTCTGCTCATCTCATTAGTTAACAGAGTAGGTACAATACACAAATAAACAAATTTAAACGGCAGTACAACTACTACGGCTTGCTAACTGTAAGTTCCAAGTTGTCCTAGAAATATACAATAAGGGATTCCTCAGTTCTTACAATGTACAAGCAAGGCAAGGCTAGTCTACCCAATAATCAATTACGCCAATCATGAATTAGACGTGTCCCAGCGGGACGCCCGTCATCAATATATAGAAAAATATAAACAGATACCACTCCCTGCCCGTACGGCAGGTTTACAGTGTCTGTAGGAACCAGCCGACATGTCGGGGCACTAATTGTCCCGAGATAGCTGCCATGTTAGAACTTGGGAATCTATTTTCTTTATGCAATAGTTATTTTATTTAACTTAATAGTCTCCATGTTAATTGAAATCTCATATCATGGATCATAGTCATTCAGAATGAGTACTTTCGTACAGAGTACGATATGCATAACTCTACAATGATGCCCGTGCGGTTAGGTTGTAGGTCTTACATAGCGAAATGCAACAAGCAAACCTAGCCACGGAATAATCATGCCTTGACTGTAAGTTACACATGCTGTTTTTGTAGAAAATAAGTTAAAGTCTGCACGTGTCCATATGCCAATGTTCGGGATCGGCTAGTCGATTGTAATGGTTCATGGTTAATATATGAACGTGTTCCATTCAATTCAATAAGACAACTAGCCAGTATTTTAGTTCTAACTAGGAACACATGATCAATCATTAGTCGAAGTAACAATCAATGTCAATTCATGACAAGGCATGAAAGTCAAACTAGTATTTAGTATGGTCAAGTCTATAACTCTCAGGGTTAAGTTCCAGTCATACTGGGTATCCACAAACCAATCAAGACACAGGGCACACTCCACACAACAATATGTATTAAAATATTAACATGCAACAAGTGACATGTGCCACATGGTCTACATTTGCCGTATGGACTGCATGTGGCCACATGGACTACACGTGCCGTATGGACTGTATGTGCCACATGTGCTACATGTGCCGCATAGACTGCATGTGCCGTATGGGCTGCATGTGCCGTATGGACTGTATGTGCCGTATGGACTGCATGTGCTGTATGGGCTGTATGTGCCGCATGGACTACATGTGCCGAATGGGCTGCATGTACCGCATGGACTGCATGTACCGTATAGACTGCATGTGCTGTATTGGCTGTATGTGCCACATGGGCTGTATGTGTTGCATGGACTGCATGTGCCGCATGGGGTGCATGTGTCACATGGACTGCATATGCCGCATGGGCTGCATGTGCCGCATGGACTGCATGTGCCGTATGGGCTACACGTGTCGCATGGGCTGCACGTACAGTATGGGCTGCACGTACAGCATGGGCTGCATGTGCCGCATGGGCTGCATGTGCCGCATGGGCTGCGTGTGCCGCATGGGCTGCATGTGCCGCATGGACTGCATATGCCGCATGGGCTACATGTGCCGCATGGGTTGCATGTGCCGTATAGACTGCATGTGCCGCATGGACTGCTGCATCAGCAAGCTCCGGCCATGGAGTTCCAAGAACTTCCAAAGGCCATAACTTGGGCTATCGGACTTGGTTTTGGGCGAAATAAAGGTTAAAATTGACTAGAATTGAATTATCTGCTACATGGAACAACTTGTTTTTGAAAACAACAAAGTTTGATAGATTAAAATCATAAAAATCCATAAAACTGAAACTTAAAAACTTAGATCTACACACCACCATCCATGGAAATCAAAAACTTCAAGACCTAAACTTGTAGAGAAAGAGGAGAAGAATAATATAGACTAAAAATAAATGGAGATGCTTGAAATCTCTCATGGTATGCAAGGTGTACTTGCCTCTCCAATGGGGTTAGGGCTTTGGTGAGGAAGAGAAATGGGAGTTTATGAGGAGAGAGAAAGAAAAGGGGTATAAATATCTAGCCCAAGTTAATCTCCACCACCCATTCCTTCCTATATAATCTAAGCCATCCATCCTTTATCATGATGAACCAAGCTAAACCAAGTTGGTTCAACATGAAAAAAATAAACCAAGAGCTAAGAAAAAGCAAAAAATAAAATATAGAAAAATAATTAGTATGAAATTAAAGGAATTAAATACAGAACAAATGCATGATAAATATTAAATAACTACATTCAAGAAGTACACGTATTAAAATACGTATTCTTGGAACGGGGAGTGACATCTCTACCCTCCTTAGAAAAATTCCGTCCTCAAAATTTCAAATCCAAGCAGGCTAGAAAATCAGAGCTAGACTAATCCAAGTATAAGAAATTTTTGCGAGCAAGCAGTCATCTTACAATATCAATAGAAAGTAATATATCTATATTTATCAACCTACGACATCAAGCAATTTCTACTCATAGGATGATAAGCATAAGGAATCAAGACAATCCAGGTACACGAAAAAAATATACCTTGTGAGTCAAATAGGTGCGGATATCGTGATCGGATATCATCCTCACATTCCCACGTTGACTCTCCTAAGGAGTGATGACCCCAAGCTACACGGACAACGCTAATTGTTCGGTTCTTGAGTATCTTCTCCCTTCGATCCAAAATGGAAACAGGCTGTTCCTCGTAAGACAGGTTGGTACCAACAACTAGCTCAGAATGATCGAGAATATGGCTTGGGTCCGATACATACCTACGCAACTGAGATACATGAAACACATCATGCACCTCTCGTAACGAAGGTGGAAAGGACAAACGATAAGCAACATTGCCTACCCTATCGAGGATAGCAAATGGGCCCACGTATCGCGGACTCAACTTTCCGCGAACGCCAAATCTAATGACCCCATGAGTAGGTGAGATCCGCAAGAACACGTGGTCCCCAATAGAAAATTCTAGCGGCCTACGATGCTGGTCTGCACAATGACGATGCTGATCTTGCGCAATTAAAGTCGCTCTCTAATCCCCTTAACCACTTCAACCGTCTGAACAATCATCTCTGGGCCTAACATCTTCCTCTCCCCGATATCATTCAATGCCAGTGGCGACCTACACTTCTTACCGTATAGTGCTTCGAATGTCGCCATCTGGATTCTGGCTTGATAACTGTTGTTGTATAAAAATTTGACTAAGTGCATGTGACTCTCCCAAGACCCTCCAAAATCTAGGGTGCAAGCTCATAACATATCTTCTAAAGTCTGAATTGTTCTTTCTGATTGTCCGTCCGTCTGTGGGTGGTAAGCCGTACTAAATCTTAACTTGGTACCCAGTCTATGATGTAAACTCTTTCAGAAATGTGATGTAAAACGGTTATCTCTATAATACTGACGGGGACCCCATGCTGCCTGACTATCTGCTGTATATACAACTATGCCAACTTTTCTGTAGATTGTCCTACTCTAAAAGGAAAAAAATGTGCCACCTTCGTAAGCCGATCCACTATCACCCAAATAGCATCCTTACCACTTAGCGATCTCGATAAATCGATCACAAAGTCCATTGTGATATGCTCCTACTTCCATTCCGGAATAGGAAACGATTGTAATAATCGAGCTGGCCTCTGTTGTTCTGCCTTCACTTGCTGACATATTAAGCAATGGGAAACAAATCTAGCTATCTCCCTCTTCATTTCGTTCTACCAGAAGTGCTGCTTGATATTTTTGTACATTTTGGTTCCTCCTGTAATGCCCCGCTCCGCACGGTGCATTATGCTGAGTCGTTGACTCGAAGAGTTGCGTTGACCCGATGAGGTATCGATGCAAATCGATGCGAGATTTACGTTGGCTAAAGGTAAGCTTTGAGTCGATTGGAATCTATGAATCGAATCGATGCAAAGGATAAGTCCCGTTCGAGCAAGTACTGATGTTAGTTGATCTGGTGTGCAGGCTTTGCCTTTATGCTGGATTACGGATCGTGGCATGGACGCGATAAGCCAAATCAACCGAATAGTTCAAAGGAATGGCTAAGTCTGAGAGTTAGCTATGCGACCAAGTTATGGAAGCGAGCCGCTTCAACTCAGTGAAACGGCAAGGCGTATCGACTTAAGGTGGGCGGGTTCTTGACTCTCTCTTCCTACTCCTTCACGTCTAATAAAATATATATCATTGTATGCGTAAGATGTTATCGAGTTAGCGAGCGTGGCTCGACGATGGTTACGGGTCTAAGTATATGTTGAACATTAAGATAGAACATTAAACATCGAACGATTGAAGCGACATGCATCAAGTGCACGGGTCACGGTAGGGCGGTGATGGTAGAACATTGAAAGATAATATCAAGATGTGCATCACGTGCACGCCTCCGAGAACATTGAACACTAGACGTAGAATATTGATTACGGCACTGAGCGTGCCCTCGTGCACGGAAGCTAAGAAATAACCGAGTAACTACGGAACTAGGCTATGAGAATGACTTACAAATGGTACGCATTTAATATGATTACGAGATAACTAAGCCGTTGGGCATCGTGCATCAATATGGATGTGTTGGGGCATAACGTCGACGCAGCTTGAGATAAGTATGGTGGATTATGTTTAAGAGATGCGAATATGTTTATGGAGCGAGACTATGTTTATGGAACGTGAATATGTTCGGAACGAGATTATGCTTATGGAACGGAGGATTGGTTGGAATGTTATGTGTGTTTGCTATGGCACGTATTGCATGGTCAATGGACTCGGATGGCCCGTGCACGGGTACGGCTTCTCTCGGACGGTTACAACCGGGGCACCGGGACCGTTCGGCCTAGGAGAGAATTTTGTGTGGTATTTATGGTGCATATCATTCAGATGGATTGCGACCATCCAGTGCTGTGATAAGCTATGATATCCGTAAGTTTGGGATCCTTCGGATATTGGGCTAGCAACCCGTATCGAAGTGATCGTAGGCTTACACATAAGAGATGCCAAGTCCATTACGGTACGAAACACCGTGACCTTCATATAGATAGGACCGGTGGACTAAGATTAGAGTTGGGTGCAGGCGCAGGGATTGCGACCCTTATGTATTGTCTAAGTTTATGGTTGGTTGGTTTGATGAATCGTATGATTGGTTACGTAAGCTCTAACCATTGCATGCTAGGCAAAAAGGGACAGAGCTATGCACAATTCACTATGTTTATGTTTCAGATTATGTCTAACTGTATTTGCTGTAGGAACACGGTGTAGGACACATTTGCGATAAGTTGCTATACTTTGAACATTGCCATGAAACTGATCCTAAGGCTAAATAGAAAGATCACTAAAATAAGATGCATGTTTCACTAAAGATATTTAGTGTTTGGTTTGGGTGAGAGCGGCTCTTGATCAGTGCGAAGCGAGGACGAAAGCACTAATTCCCCACTAGTTTATATGCAGGTTCAGGTATGTTCGGCTCGGGGCGGAGCTTAGCTTGGACGTGCCGAGGCATGGAGTCCTTGGCGTTCAAGGGAAGCACCGCATTGGCGTTCAGACTTGCGACATGGAGATATTCGGCCGAAGACTACCTGGTGGCTATAAAGAGGCATAATGTATGAAACAATATAATCCTTTGTGAGCTAGAGAGATCATGAGCGTTGTAGCCAATTGGCATGTTAAGTTGGGCGATTCAAAGCCTTTGTAACCTTCATTTCATTATGAATAAAAGAGATTCTTATTGTATTCTTTATTTTCTTTCGCTGCTTATGTTACGACATTGAGATAATTACTATGTGAACCGTTATCTTGTCTTGCACGAGCGCAACTCCAGGCTCGTACGGCATCACGCCCCAGCGAGGACGATGATTCGGGTAAAATCTAGCGAGGACGAACAATTTCCCGGATCGGGGCGTGACACCTCCAGGGTGTATAGAATATTGAGAACTGTGGGCTTCTGCAATAACCTTATGTCTGATATCTCCACTTGGCACACATAGACATGATTCAAACCTAAGTGTACCATCTTCGTGAATTTTTATCTCCTTCATGAGTCCTGACTCACATTCTGTCCTAAGCTTCTGAATCCTTGGGTCCCGTGCCTGAGCTGCCTTGATCCTGTCTACCAAGTCGGATTGAACTCGTAGACTTGCTAGAATTCCTATATCACTAGGAAGTATAACCTCGATGCCCATCTCTTGAAGATCTTCTAAAATATTTTTTTGTGATGTCAACATAAATGCGCCGCCTCTCCTGCTAAGAGCGTCTGCTACCACATTAGCCTTGCCTGGATGATACTGAAGCTCTACGTCAAAATCTTTGATCAACTCTAACCATCTTCTCTGTCTCATATTCAATTCCTTCTGAGTAAAGATATACTTCAGACTCTTGTGCTCTGTGTACATGTCCACTCGATCACCGTACAAGTAATGCCTCCATAGCTTCAAAGCAAATACTACTACTGCCAACTCCAAGTCATGAGTTAGATAATTCTTCTCGTGGTCTCGAAGTTGCCTAGATGCATACGTTATCACCTTCCCATGTTGCATTAGGATACACCCAAGTCCCTTTCATGACGCATCATAATATACAGTAAAACCTTCGGGTCCAACCGCAAATGTAAGAATAGGTGCCATGATCAACTTTTGCTTCAAATTCTCAAATGATGCCTGGCACCCTGCCGACCAAACGAATGGCATATCCTTCCGTGTCAAGCGGGTCATGGGTGCTGAGAGTCTTGCAAAGTCTGATATGAACCTTCTGTAATATCCTGCCAATCATAAAAAACTTTGTACATCTGCTACAGTTTTAGACATTGGCCAACTTTTTACTGCTTCTACTTTTTTGGGATCCACTGCTACTCCAGCCCATAATATGATGTGCCCTAAGAATGAAATATGATCCGTCCAAAACTCACACTTGCTGAGCTTGGCGTACAACTTGTTCTTTCTCAGAACCTGTAACACTTTCTTGAGGTGATCATCATGCTCTTCTTCACTAGCTGAGTATACGAGAATGTCGTCGAGGAACACAACGACAAATTGATCTAAGTACGGCATAAAGATGCGGTTCATCAAATCCATAAATATTGCTGGAGCATTGGTCAAACCAAACGACATTACTAAGAATTCGTAATGCCCGTACTTTGACCTGAATGCCATCTTGGAAATATCCTCTTTTCAAACTCTAACTTGATGATACCCTGATCATAGATCTATCTTGGAGAAAATCCTTGCTCTGCTCAATTGATCAAACAAGTCATCGATCCTTGGTAGTAGATATTTGTTCTTTACTATTGCCGCGTTGAGCTTTCTGTAGTCAATGCACAATCTTGATGACCCATCCTTCTTTCATACAATTACCACTGGTACTGCCTATGGTGATTTGCTAACTCGAATGAACTTCTTCGCCTTCAGTTCCTCTATGTGGTGATACACCTTGGCCTGCTCTGAATCCGCCTTTCTGTAAACTCGATCTGATATCGGTTTAGTTCTAGGTGCCAACTCTATACTGAACTCAATATCCCTAACCGGTGGTAGACCTGGAAGTTCTTCGTAAAATACATCAAGAAACTCTTCAACTACCTTTGGGGCTTGAACTTCTTTCATTGTCGTCACTACTCCTTGTTTATGTTGGTATGTCTCTGATCTGACTAAGGTAAACCGCTTTATGTCTAGAATATTAAAAGATACACTCCCTGTACGATAATCTATTATCACATGGTTGTCTTTCAGCCAGTCCATGCCTAAGATAACGTCAAAATTACCAACAAGAAATTCTATCAACCTGGCGGGTAAGGAACGTCCGCAAACTACAACTCTACACGCTAGAATAACTCTACTAACTCCTATGAGCCCACTACCAGTGAGTATATTCAACCTCCCTGGCAATGCCTCGAATTCTATTCATAGTCGTGTCATAAATTGTGTAGATATAAATGAATGTGATGCTCCCGAATCAAACAATGCTATTGCAGGATATGAGGCGATGAGAATGTTACCTGCCACAACATCTCCCGATGCCAATGCCTCTTTCAAGGACAGATTGAATGCCTGCCCTAGGCCTCCTTGTTGGTTCCCATGCTGCGGCCTAGCCTGGTGTTGCTGCTGGTGTAACGCTCCAGTCCCAAAATACATAGGACTAGGAACGTAGACATGCCAGCCGTATAATAAATATATGTAAGCTGTAAAATGCAGTAGAACCATAACTAATCTCATCCACACAAAATAAAAGAATAGAAGATATCATATAATCAACTATGAAATTGTCATTTGGTACATGTAGTTGGGCGGAGACAAATCCACTACCAACTATGAAAAGAAATATATAACAAAAGAAAGATTTTGGCGAGCGAAGCGAATACGATCCAAATGCAATCATCCTCGAAGAAATAGCGATGATCACGGCTAGAGCTAGAACACCTGCGAAAGACAATAGCACACACCCGGAGAGATAACCGGTCCTCAGAGGGACGTAATAAGACACATAATATCATGGCACATAAACTGAATAAATATTGCTCAAATAAATAAGTCAATTGAATTATAACATGGTCCAATATACACCTATTGAACGAGCGTACCATTCCCCCAACCAAACAAGGACAGGAGATGGTAAACTAATCCACGGCGACGTATCTTTCCATGCTATGAATCAAATATGGTATCCGGACCCCAAAAAGGTTCAATACCTTCTCATCGAAGTAGTAAGTCACACCTACAATAAAACAAGGATAAGATGTGACGAACTAATCCGCGACAAGTTATTGTTCCAAGCCACGGTCAGATACAAGTACCCAAACCAAAAGTACTTGTACCTAACGGATAAAGGTGCCTAACCAATCTAAGTGAAATGTAGTTAAAAACAATCTTTTCTACGCATGGATCCTGGCTAAATAGGATCGGCATAGTCCCCCCTTGGGGCACCAGAGGCCCAATCAGTAAGAGCATGACGTTCTGCAGAATGTCAGTGGCCGTCAGTAATCATGGGTCATTAATCCCGTATCTCCAGCGGAGCTTGCAGGTCACAAGGGAAAGTGCATCGAAGCCTATACGCTAAGGAATTGTCCTCCCCGCCCAATGCCTACTATGTTGTATCCACAACAGAAAACTCTATAACCGCTAAGTCAAACTAGCATGCAGCCTCTATTAGCGGTTATTCCTATCGCACGGCTTGTACGTACTGGTGGCCAGCCAATCATGTACTTTCGTGTTTTACATGCGACACACAACTTCGTGGTACAACGTGTCAAGGCCATGAATGCAACACACAAAGGTGGTCCCTTAAATCTAGGTTTAATGTATAAGAAAAATAATACATAGCAGAAAATATAACTGAACAGTAAGTTCTAACAAGTTATGCCATGTATCACAGTTCATTTTGCATAAAAAAATAATGTACAATGCATAAAATATGAGCTAAATAAATCAACAGCAAATGACAAGGTGTCTTGCCTGGTAGTATGCCTGGTGTGCTGCAATGATCAATGTGGCACGAACTGCGACTTCAGATAACAACTACACAAGGTGACCTCTAATAGTGGCATGGACAGTTCCATTGGGTCCAGAAGGGTCGAATTGGTTAGGTTCGACATAAGGTAGTGTCGATTTGGTGAGGGAATAGGAGAAAGGGAATTAGTCATGGGCTGAAGGAAAATCGAGAAAAAAATAACATATATCCAAATTTTGAAAGATATTTATAATTACTTAAAACTAGTTTTTTATGAGTCAAAATACTCATAGAAAAATATTTAAGAAAATCATTTTGGCAAAAATTCTAAGTTGTACAAATATAGTTTTAAGTGCAAACTATATTTCGTTTAAAATATTATTAGGTAAATACAAATTAATTCTAGAAAATTTTATAGGGCACAAAACTCATTTTTGTCAAACGTAATTTGTCTGGTCAAAACTATATATGTATATAAATATATATATTTTAGGCCAAAAGACATAAATAAGATACCACAAAAAATTTGACTATATAGTTAGAAATATTTCAATATATTTCGAACCAAATAACAATATTGGTATGAATAGAAAGAATAGTGATTATTAATAAAAAATGTAAAAACTATTTTAATAATAGTAAATAAAAATCTACCTTTAACTTACTAATATTCAAATCCACCTGTATATATATAGAACATATACCCTTTTTATTATAAAATAATAATAATAATAATAATAATAATCATGTTAATAACAATACTGTGGTAAAGAAGCAAATGAAAGAAAATAATAATAATAATAATAATAATAATAACTGATAACATCACAGCTGTCCCTAACAGCAAAAAATATAAAATAAAAATCAAAGGGAAAGCAATGAGAAAGAGGAGCTGGGAAGTGGGGAAAGGAGAGAGAGAGAGATCGAGTGAGCAAGAGAGGTGAGAGAGAGACGGCGGAGGAGAAGAGGGAAGAAGGGACAGAGATCTCGCCGGGGCTCGGTGGTAGGAGGCGCACGACAAGAGCGGCGCACGCGCGGCTCAGAGAGGGGTCTCGGCGGAGAGGTCGACGGGAGCGGGGCACGGAGGGGAAGCAAAGGGGGCAGACGCGCTGCTCCGGCGCAGTAGGGCCGGATGCGACGGCGGATTGTTTGCCATTGATTGTAAAAGTACAGAACAATTATATAGGCGGACTGAACTTAGACTCATAATACAAACTCGCTCGTACAAAGAAAGCCTAGAAAAGAAAACCTAGGTACAGCAGTCTAAGTACGGTTGTTTATTTTTGATTCTGGGGGGGGTGACGGTAGAGGCTCGGGAAAGCGACGGCCGCTCTGCCTCCTTGGACGATCAGACGTAGCCTTGGATCCGGTGAAGAATTGCTATCAAGATGGAAAGACTCTTCTGTGCGCGCCTTTGTCTATCTGTGTGTCCAGCCGGATTGATAGGATCTCTTTTGCAAGGGAATGACACCTTGCTATATATTTTTATTTCTCTGGATCCGATCTTCTTTTTTTACAAGGGAATGGCACCTTGCTATTTATAGGAGTGGGGTGTCATCATTAGGGTTTGCAATGATCACCCTAAAAAAGTTGGCGGCTGGGGGATTTAATTGTCATTTTCCTTGATCCTATCTTGTGGACAATTAATCTGGACCACTAATCTTGATTGCAACGAATCTGGACAATTAATGCTAATTGTGTAGAATCTGTATGGGCAATCAATGTTGATTGTCATGAATCATGGGAAGCTCGGATCTCCTGCCACGTGTTTAATCCATATGATTGCCATAAATCTGTTTTGATTCGAGTAATTATGATAATTGTACTAAATCTGGTTGTTAGGATTTGTTGATAACTCTTGATTGATTTAGTGCCACGTGGGAAACTGATCTTCTGCCACATGTCATAACCGCAAGCCACAGTCGCATGAGGGTAGCTTCTTAGGTTTTGAACTGCATAAAGGTGGCAGCCGCATAGGTGTGGCCTCCGAGATCTAAGCAGCATGGGGGTGGTTTCCAATTGAGCCGCATAGGACTAGCCATATATCAAGGTTGCATGGGCGTGGCCTCTCAATATTTAAGCCGCATGGAGATGATCCCTATGATCCGAGCCGCATGAGAACAGCGGCCGCATAGGTGACTTCTCATAATTTGAGCCACATGACGAGGGTCTTCACGCTACGAGCTGCATGCGAGCATCAGCCGCATGGGGTGGTGGCAGCCGCATAGGAAGATTTGTATTTGGTGGATCATGCTAGCTGCAGAGGAGATTTTCTTTGTTTCCTGAGGAATACGCCATCGTGTCGAAGTTTATCATTTCAGCTTTAATGTCAGAGTTATCACTTTATGTTAGAGCATTTAATGGGAGCAGTCACTTTATGGCCAGCTGTAAAGGCAAGCTACATAGGGTCACGTGATTTTTGCCTGAGCTGCATGAGGCTTTTGAAGAGTTTCTGAGCCGTATGAGGCTCTGATAGATTCATGAGCCGCATGAGGCTCCTTCTGTTTTGAGCTGCATGGACTTCTTCTATTTTGAGCCGTATGGGCTTCTTCTGTTTTGAGCCGCTTGGGCTTCTTTAGTTCTTTTCCATGCTTCTACAAGACCCCCTTCAAAGTTTTCAATTTAAAAAATTGGAATACTTTGAATAAGAAGCATGGCTATATGAGCTCCGTTGGCCGCATAGGATGTTCTTGGCCGCATGGCTTGTCTGGCCGCATAGACTCCCTAGCCGCATGGGTTCCCTGCCTCACGTGCGTCTCATTAATTGCCTTTAATTCATTTTTTTAGAGCTGTCTTTTTGGGGGAATCCCAAGAGTTGGCTCATTAAATATTTGGATTTTCTGTCCTGGATGAATCTTCTTTATGAGAGAGGGGGCAAAATCCGAGGAGTCGGTTTTGCCTGCAGCACTCGACCCGAAGCAGTTTATCGGTCCACGTGCCCCCTTCCTATGTCTGCCTATAAATAGGGTGCTGTTAGGATAGAGAAACTTCTTCTTCTTTTGTCTTCCTTTTCTCTTGCCCTAAGCTGCTGCTCTTCCTTCTCCGATCATAATCACCAATGGCCCCGAAAGCTTCCAAAGCCGCGGCGAAGGGAAAGGGTGTGGCTTCTTTGTCAGCCCCAGCGCCTAAAGTCCACCCCGACGTTCATCCCCCCATTGCTGGTAAGGGTTTGGGGCAGATCGTATCTTTTGAAACAAAGATGGCTCTGTAGCATGCTTTATGCACAAGCCTTTAATGCGTTTCTCGTTCTCCTCGGATCTGATCAATTTGTTTGGGCCACATGTGCGTCCTATGTCCAAGCCGTATGGAGTATATCCCATGTCCGAGCCGCATGGGAGTTGTCCAGTGGCCGCCTAGACGCTTCACAAACTGGACCGCATGATGACCCTTCGAACAGAGCCGCATGAGTCCCTCTGAATCGAGCCGCATGAAGCCCTCTCAAATAGGACCGCATGAGTTTGTCTGGATTGGGCCGCATAAGGCTCCGACTATTTAACTTTGTTTCTTTTTTATTTTTGTTTCTTGCAGCATCCCTACCGAAGGCTGAGATCCTTATGAAGGAAGAGCTGCTGCCTCCTCTCGAGCAAGAGTCATCGTTCGTTAAGGAGGAGGTAATACCAACAACGGAGAAAGGAGAGCTGGCGCCCATTGCTGTAAAGAAGGAGCCCCCGTCTGACGGCGGTAGTACTGGGAGTTCTGACCTTCCTA
This sequence comes from Iris pallida, assembly GCA_029216955.1. Taxonomy (NCBI): domain Eukaryota; kingdom Viridiplantae; phylum Streptophyta; class Magnoliopsida; order Asparagales; family Iridaceae; genus Iris; species Iris pallida. The sequence continues at coordinate 313,792 of JANAVB010043420.1, read as the reverse complement.
CTCCGGACGAGGATTTTGCTCAAGTACATCCTTCATATGCAAAATGGTTGAGGGATTGGTATATGCGCCCCCGCAACTTGGATTCGTGGTCTCTCACAAATGTCCGTCTTTTGTCTGGATATTTTTGTCTGTCTTTAGCTGCAGTTTGTGTTTTGCTTCTTTTGGACATCAATGTAATCTTTTTCTTTTTGGTCTGAATGAAATGATAGAGGACTCTTCTGACTTACTCATGAGATGTAGTCATGTGAATGTAACCGCTTTTGAATGACCGGAATAAATTCGCTCTATTCTTTATTTTGTAGTAGTTGCCCAAATGAGAGACTTTTTGTGGACCTATTATCCTTGGCGTACCCTGATTATGGATACGGATAATAAGTTGGGAGGGAATCGACATACTTACTCAGAGGTAATGAGGACGTGGTAAATATGAGGGTTTCTTCGATGGAGCCTTCCCACTCAGAGGTAATGAGGACATGGCAGGAGTGGGCTCCATGAAGGACTACCTAGAACAACTCAGAGGTAATGAGGACATGAAAGTTCTAAGTGAGGGGGCAGTTTATTTTTGATGGAAGGGAAACAACTCAAAGGTAGCATCGACGTGGTTGTTTCAGAAAATTTGTGGATCTGTTACCCTTTTTGTGCACTGAAAGTGTGGAGAGAGGATCATGAGGAAGGAGCTCCTTTTAGGAAGAAAGTTCAGAGGTATGATCATACGTGACTTACTACCCAAAAGACGCGGTATAGATTCATTTGTAGTGACCAGAGTGTAAGTTCAACGGTACCTGCGGGTACATAACTTGACCATCTGGGGATTTGGAGTCAACATGTGAGTTCAGTGGTACGAGCGGGTACATGACTCGTTATTCTGGAAGATTTGTAGTCGGGATGTGAGTTCAACGGTACAAAAGAGTACATGACTCGTCATTCTGGAAGATTTGTAGTCGGGGTGTGAGTTCAGCGGTACCAGGGGGTACGTAACTCATTGCTTCGGAAGATTTATTTTCGAGATGTGGGGTCAGCGGTACCAGGGAGTACGTAACTCATTGCTGTGGCAGATTTGTAGGCGGGATGTGAGTTCAGCGGTACCAGCGGGTATGTAACTCAACACCCTAGCAGATGTCGTTTCAGACATAATACTTCTTTAGGAACTTGCCGTTGATGGGCAACATGAGCAAGTCTCAATTTTGTTTTACGAGGCGGTAAGCTCCATTGGAGAATACAACATCGATGATGAACGGGCCTTCCCACTTTGGCTGGAACTTGCCGACGGTTTTGTGAGTCATAACCATCGGTCTCTGAACCGCCAGAACGAGGTCGCCCACTTGGAATGTTCTGATTTTAACCTTCTTGTTGAAGGTTTCGGAGATACGTGCCTGGTATAGCTCGATTCGTTGTTGAGCTAGTAGGCGCTTCTCATCTAGAGCCTCTAATTCTTGTAGTCTACGATGGTGATTATCATCCGTCGTCAATCTGTATGTGAGAGCAACACGGAGTGAGGGGATTTGAGTCTCCAGTGGAAAAATTGCCTCACTTTCGTATACTAGAGAGAATGGTGTGTTCCCGGTGGCAGTCCGTACTGTGGTACGGTACGCCCATAAGCATTCACCGAGCTTTTTATTCCAGTCGTATTTGTTTGATGACACAAACTTCTTGAGAAGCTTGATGATTGTTTTGTTGAATGCTTCAGCCAGACCATTAGCCGCTGGGTTGTATGGTGTTGAAGCAATATTCTGGATACGGTGCTTATCGCAAAACCGATAGAAGGCGTGACTTACAAACTGCGGACCATTATCATGGATGATCCTTCGGGTAAGTCCAAAGCGAAAGATGACGTGATGCTTGAGGAAGCTGATCACGTTTGAAGTCTTTACTTCTGCAAGCGGAACAGCCTCCCCTATTTGGAGAAGTAATCTTTGATTGCGAGTATGAAGCGATGTCTTCGGGACGAAGACGGAGTGATCGGACCAATGATGTCCATTCCCCATGCTTCGAAGGGCCAGGATGCCACCGTCGGGTGTAGAAACTCGGATAGCTGGTGGATGAAATCTGCGTGGACTTGACAGGCTTTGTATTTTCGTACATAGTCTATTGCGTCGGCAACCATTGTGGGCTAGTAGTAACCCATTCGACGAAGGCGATCTTGTAGTTTTGGGCCAGGCTGATGGGCCCCACAGACGCCATCGTGAGCTTCACGCACGGCTTCTTTGGCTTCTGTATTTGACAGGCATCGAAGCAGTAATCCATCGTATGATCGCCGATATAGCATTTTTGTCTCTGTATCGTAGAAGAATCTGAGGGAACGTCTTCTGATAGAAGTGGCTTCCTTCGGATTCTCCGGCAGGATGTCGTAGACTATGAAGTCAATGAACGGTTGTCTCCAGTCTAGTGCTTCATCGACTGTCAGGGCAGAGTAGCTCTCAGCATACTGAACATTATTCCTGGGACAGGCCAACTCACGGCCTATGATGTCAACCAAATGGTGAGCATGATATGGAACTGCTAAGGAAGCGGCTAGGCCTGCTAGGGCATCGGCTTCAATGTTCTGGAGCCTGGAAATGTGCTTTATGAAGAACCCCTCCAGGGACGAGATGATGTCAACTGCTATTTGGTGATAGGGGATCATATCTTCATGGCAAACTTCGTATGAGCCCCGGATCTGATTGATGATTAGCTGCGAATTGCCGTATGCTTCAAAGTACTCTACCCCCAGCTCTTTTACAAGTCGGAGGCCAATGACCAAAGCGTTGTACTCGGCTACATTGTTTGAACAGGGTTCCGTGAGGGAATAAGCTCGATTGATCACCAACCCGGTGGGAGAAATTAGCATTATTTCGACTCCAGCGACGATGTTGCCCTTGGGCCCAGTTCTAGAAGCACGGTCGAAGAACATTCGCCATATGGTACCATGGGAGGCCATATTTGAATTAGCAACCTCGTCTGGCATCTCTTCGTCTATTTTGGTTGACTCCGAACCTGGATGAGCTGGTAAAAAGTCTGCCAGAGCTTGACCTTTAACAGCCTTTTGCGGAACGAAGATCATGTGGTAGGGGGACAATAATATCACCCAGGTAGCGAGACGAGAGCTAAGTGCGCCTGGTTTAGTCATGAGGACCCTGAGGGGGTTGACTCTTGATATGATGTAGATGGTTTGTCCTGTGACGTAGTATCGCGTCTTCTGAATGGCAAAAACCAGAGCAAGGCACTCTTTCTCTACGGCAGTGTATCGATGCTCTGGCCCCATCATCATTCGGCTGAGGTAATATATGGCTTGTTCGTGGCCTGTATCATTGTTTTACGCTAGCAGAGCACCGAGAGAATGTTCTATCGCTCGTACATAGAGCAAGAATGGTCTTCCAGCAATCGGGGCTACCAGAACTGGAGGGTTCGTCAGATATTCTTTGATGCTGTCGAAGGCACGCTGGCATTCTTCATCCTATACGAATGAAATGCCCTTCTTCATAAGGTGGATGAATGGCTGACATCATCCGGAGAGGTTGGAGATAAACCTCCTGATATAGGCTAGCCTTCCTTGAAGGCCTCGGAGTTCACGGAGATTTCTCGGGGGGCCCATCTCCATGATCGCCTTCGTCTTCTCAGGGTCTATGTGGATACTCTGGGAGGTAATGATGAAACCTAAGAACTTTTTGCTGGATACGCCCAAGAAAGATTTTATGGTATTCATTTTCAAATTGTGCGCTCGCATCAGGTCGAACCCTGTCCTCAGATCATGCAGATGATCTTCCTTAGAGCGGCTTTTGACGGCGATGTCGTCGACGTAGCATTCCACTGTCTTGCGCAGGTGGTCTCTAAAGATGATGCTCATAGCTCTTTGATAGGTGGCGCCAGCATTCTTTAAACTGAAAGGCATGACTGTGTAGCAGTATGTACCAATTGGTGTTCGGAATGATGTATATTTTTTGTCATCAGGGAACATCTTGATTTTGTTGTACCCCGAGAAACCATCCATAAATGACATACGCTCGAAGCCGCAGGTGTTATCGATCATGATGTCTGTGATAGGGAGGGAGAACTCATCCTTAGGACACGCCTCATTCAGATTGCGAAAGTCGATACAGATTTGAATCTTTCCACTCTTTTTGAGGACTGGAACTATGTTGGCGACCCAGTCAGGATGCTGTTCCTCATGGATGAAGCCACTGGCTATCAGTTTGTTTACCTCGGCTTCAATAGTATTCATGACGTCAGGACGGAACCGACGTTGCTGTTGCTTGACTGGTTTTACGTCTGGACGGATGTTGAGTTTGTGAAGTGCAATCTCTGGGTTCAGCCATGGCATATCTTCGTAGCTCCAGGCGAACACGTCGATGTATTCTATGACGAGTTATAGTAGTGATTCTCGCTCTTTGTCGGTCAGATTCTTACTGACGAAGATGGGCTTTGGAGAGGATTCATCACCGAGATCGACTTGTACGACCTCATCCTCGGTGGGAGGCTCTCTTTGTTCGAACCGCTTCTCCCACTGCGCATCTACTGTTGTACCCATGGCTCTAGCTCAAGAAGTTTAGGAATGTCTTCATCTTCTTCGTATGCATCGGCAAGTGCCATATTGACGGACCATACTTGCCTGAGCATGTCCCCGATGCTGATATCTGAATCGGAAGTGGGTGATCCGGTTGAGTGTGAGTGCCAGTCGCATTCTTCTTCTGAGCTTTCAGGTGTTGTTGCGGATGTGACATAACCTAGCCCGCATCTGATTTTGTTGTAGTAGTCTCGTGGTTTCCCAGCCGGGACCGGCAATTGTAAGTGTAATCGTCGTCTAGTGCCGTAGTTCAAGCCTGGTGTAGTTTCCAGATCATGCCCTTATTTTTGCATAAGGTACTTGGATTAGGGACTATACAGATAAAGGGGCAATCTTCCGGTGTCGGGTTCGAGCTCAACTTCTTCTATCTTGAAGGGCTGTGGATCATTCTTCCGGCCGAAGATGATTGGATGACCCCCTCCCTCGATTATGCGGTAAGCGTCTTCTACTGGAGTAAGTTGGCTTGCGGTGTAGACATTTGTCACTTGTGTGTACAGGTGAGCGCCTATACCGTGTTCCATAGCATACATTGTACAAAGCTTATTAAGCTCAAGGTAATTCAAAGATAGTCCTTTATTGATGAAATAAGGTATCTTTTCCAGTGGAATTACATCATCTGCGGATGGAACATCAGTGTAAGCAGCCACATACTTGGCCAGCTCTGACTCTTCTTCAGCCACCCCCTATGTAAATGCAGACTGAGAGGATGACTTGGGCAACTTGATTATTAGGGGCTCCATGGGTGGAGCGGAACGTGGAGTTGTTGGCCTACTACCTTGTAACACCCAGTTTTCCAAAAGAGGATAATTTTGAAATTTTGTAATTATAATTATTATTTATTGATAATTATTTCATATTATAATTTTTGGTAATTTTTAATTATTTTTAAACTATTTAAAATTATGACTTGTGATTTTGACATTTTACTATTGTTTGGTTTTAATTTCGAGGAATTTGTCACCCCCAGTTTTCAGGAACAGGGGAATTTTTTTCATTTTGTATTTTTGAAATATTTTTGAAATTTATTTTATTATTTATGATATTGTTTTGGGGTTATTTGAGTCGGGTTCGAATTTCAGCTCAATCCGACTTGAAACGGGGACCCGGAAGTAGTATTGACTTTAGTGGACCGACACATTAGTTAGCCATGGCCCACATGATAGAAATATTTTAGTTAGAGGTTAGATTAATTATTATGGATAAGGTTAGTGTGATTCGAGACTTTAGAATGACTAATTTAGCCCCAACCAATTAGCCCTTTCCTAATACTAATAGAATAGGTTAGTGGGAGCATTTTGGACCTTACCATAATAGGACAAATAGCCCCATATGGCCATCCACTTTGGGAGAGGATAGGCTCAAGTTTATTTCATTATTCTCATTTACACTCTCTCTCTTGTTCTTCTCCAAATTTTTAGAGAGCAATCCCTAACAATTTCTCCACAAAATCCTTCTATTTTGCCACCAAATCTTCTTCTTTCCTTCTCCATTCTAGCCAAGGAGGAAGCTACCCAAGTTTGGGAGGATTCGGAGCTCGTTCGTGTCCTTTTGGAATCTCTACGTGTCGGTGTCGCTCCGGGAAGGCTTTTCTTCGATTCGATCTACCGGAAGGTATAAATTCCTTCTCCTTTTCATTTTCTCATGCATATAGGTCTATTTTGAACCCATAGGAATGACCCCCATGGTTGTATCTCCATTTGTGTCCATTTCGTGTCCATTTGGAGGTCATAGGAGTGTCCTTTGTGTTGTGGTTGTGTCCATGTGGGAAAATCCCAAATTTGGACACACAATGTGTTGTTGTTATGTATGAATGAATTATTACATGTTTAATCTCATATTTTTGTATTGGAGATGTGTTCTATAGTGTCTCATATATATATATATATATATATATATATTAGTGTAGAGAGTGAGTTCTTGATATATTATGTTATATACTTGTGTTCTTTTGTCTCAAACTACCCAAATTCGTCATAATTTTATTCCACATTTTTAGTAGCAATAGCAACTTAGAAATATCATAACTTTTAGCTTAAAACTACGATTTATCTTCCCTTTTTTTCTAAAAGAACCGTATCGAAGTTAGATTTCCAAATATATATTTTAATAAGCCAAATTCTTTCTGTAACTTTCTGTAGAATTATTTGAGTGTCAGTTGTACGAAAGACGAACGTGTTTCGGTATTTTCACGATTCCGGGAGCTTTCGGACACGAAAATGCGATCCGTTTAAAATTTTGGAAAGCTAACATGAAGTACTACAACATACTTTAATCCTAGAATTTAGTGAATGCCCAATTGATACAGTATTGGTTTTAAGTAAAAGAGTGACTATACGATATATGCATTTTGTGTAACCTATGAGCCTATGTAGTATGGATTTTAAATGAATATAGAGTATGTAATGCATGATATGTTAGATGAATGAAATGATATATATATATGATATATATCCTCTTTACATTAATGTATATATATGGTTGAATGCAAGCATGTAGGAATGCAATTAATGTAATATATGTAAGCATATACCTTCCTTTTCCTATTGCCAAGCCAATTTCAGTTTTCAATATAGTGGAATGTCTATGAATGTAATGTTAACCTTCAACCCCTTAATTCGAAATGTTAGTTAATTTCAGTATTAGACAATGCATGAGCTGTATGCATATGGGATGTTGGCTTAATGGCAGATTTCAGATAACATGGTTCATTTTATGTGGTTAGTTACACCAGTTTATGGGATAGCTCACTTTAGTTTATATGTAAATGTGGAACTAAAACTGAGATTGTTTCCTTTTCTTTCTTCTAACTGATTTGAATGTATACATCGATTCCCTGTTCTTTCCTATTGGACTGTCAATCTCAAGCCTAACACACATGTACACCCCACTGCTTTGTATACATTGATTTTCCTTTTCCAGATTTCATTGGGTTGATTGGTTCACTGATTTCCAGCTTGGTGTGCTCACTGGATTTCAAGAGAATGATCACACATGCATACCCTAATGTATACACTATTCTAGATTTCCTTTTCACAAATTTTTCTTGCTACACCAATGCTTCATTGTCACACACCTTTTAACTGAACACACACACACAAAAGTTGCCATGCCACATTGCCTTGTTAGCTTACTGAATTCCCTTTCCTTCTTCACATTATATGTATACACTGTTTTCCATGGTTCACTGTTCTCTAGCCTATCACATATGCACACACTCTCATGTGTAGCACACACACACACATATATGAAATTCCTGCTACACTAGGACATTACACACAAAAATCTGAGAACTGTTGCTAGCTATAGTTGATATGTTAACTGAAATTGTAATAACCTAACATCAGACACACATATATGGAAATGACACACTGTTAACCCCATACACACACAAGTTTTGTGCATGAACACACTAGCCTACACTCATTTCCCTTACACACATACACCCACTCACATTGTATTGAGATGTCACCCCCTCTCTATGTACATACAATACATATAGCTAATGTGTGTATGCATGTCTATATGTATATATCTAAATGTCTAAACCAATGTGAATGTGTAAATGATAGAGTAAAGTGGAAGGGTAAATTGAAATCAATATAGTATTTCCTTTGTAATGTGAGTGTAATGTATATAGCCTAGTATTGTAAGCCTAATATAGAGTGCCTAATTGAATGTCTGTTTATAATGCAACCCATAACCCTTAAATTGAAATGCTAGTTAAATTCAGATTCCATATGTAAACCACCATGCCATGCAACCCTCTCTCTCTCATTATACAATGTGATTATAGCTCAATATGATGTGCCCTTGATGTGTGGTTGTGTGGCTTGTATAGCCTTGGATTGGTATGTGTGTTCTCTGTGACTTGTGAGTATGCTTGGTTGTTAGCCTAGCCTTGGTTAGGCTTAGTAAGACTTGTCTGGGTTAGGTTGACCTAGTTTGACTAGTGTGGTTGACTAGAGTTGACCAAGTGTTGACTTTAGTCTAGTTTGACCTAGACAGCATGCAGATGCATTGTAGATTACTATTATCATCCCCTGTATACATATTGACTTGGGTTGCTCTAACTAGGAGTCAGGTATCTCATCTCGGACAGTACATTTACTTCAGACATTCAGATACGAGGCGAGTACATTCTCTGATCATTTCATATCCTGCTTAGAATTATTTCCTGTATTAAATTACTTTACTTGATACTGTCACGTTGGTCACAAGGATTAGTACTATATGGATTCCTTCTTGAGATGTTATCCCTTCAGGGTGCATCGGGTACTCTATGTTCTGTGCGTTTCACTTACATGGCGTATTATATGCTTCTTTGGTTCTTTGATCACTTATGACATATACCCATATGATCACAGAGTCTTCTTTGAATCCTTATTCTATTTATTGGGTCTATCAGAATCCTTATTTATGGGACTACTATGTACCACCCTTCGGGGGCTTATCACCCTTTGGGGGCATATCACCCTTCGGGGGCTTATCAGCCTTTGGGGGCTTATCAGCCTTTGGGGGCATATCACCCTTTGGGGGCATATCACCCTTTGGGGGCTTATCATCCTTTGGGGAAATATCACCCTTTGGGGGCTTACCACCCTTCGGGGGCTGTTATATAGAATCATAACATAACCTGGTTGGATCCTTGTGTATTAGTTGGGGGTACGGGGGAGTATAAATAGACATGTGAACAATTCTAGAGTAGAATAGCCATGTACGCCTATTTAGTATAGCCATGTACAAATTAAGCCGTTCACATGTCGACTTTGTACTCTGAATCACTAGTCACTGGTAGTTCTCTACTTATAGTAGATATTTCTATTACAGTTCTCTCTCTGTTTACATACTACATTTCCTTCAGTATCTATATCTTACTTTACTGCATGATTATATTTTCTAACCTGCTATGAACTGTTGAGATGTACTGTGCTCGTTTCCGTCCTGACTGGACCTGTTAAAATTTTTACAGAGGATGATGATGAACCCTGCACCCCTTACTTGGAGCTTGCCTAGATGACACTCGCAACCTGGAACCCTGGGGAGGTTCAGGCAGCTGCTTAGGATGATATCTTGTATAGTGTAGATAGCTTAGACTGTCCTTTCTTTTCATGTTTAGCTGTTGTCTTACTTTCAGAGTTATATATTTTAGAGATGTTGAGACTTTGTTATTTCTTTCTGTTGTACCTCAGTTGAGGATTTCTTATCTATTTCTATCATGCTACATTCTACCTTAGATTGTGATTGAGTTGTATCTCTGTATTGGCCTCCTTATGGAGAGTATTCATATTATGTTAGTTATAGTTCATGACCTAGAACAGCATTCTACCGCCGACACTGCGGCGTAGGCTGGACGTTGTTACGTTCTCGTACCCTCACAGTGGGTGCGGGTCGTGACACGTTTTTAGTGGTGGCCCATGCAGGTCGAGTTTATGTAGTACTATTCGAACTAGAGTATCACTACAGCCTACAGTAGGATTAGGATATTTTTGGAGGTACTCAATCACATTAGGAAAAACTCTTAATCCGATTCCTTTTGTCTAAAATTGTTGCTCATTGACCTCCCTTGAATATAAATTATTCTCCTTTGAATTTTCGCTTCATTCTCCGAAATTGCTTCTTGTTTTGATCTGTCTTCATGATGGTTATGAAGACACGATCTCATCGCTTCGGTTCGGGGGATACTATCGAGAGGCTGGCCACCTCTCGTCCTGTTTATCAGGGCTCGACACCGCAGCTTCTGTTGTGTCGACTCAGGTTGGTATTTCTGCTATATTGGAGGTGTACCTCCGTCTATAGAGAGACTTTTTCCTTCATTTCCGGTTTCTCTCAGCAGCAGTGATTCATACAGCATCAGCAGCACAGATTTGTGCAGTATCAGCATCAGGCTGGAGGAAACCAGCAGGGCGAGCTATCGTCAGGACAGTCGAGGATGCACAGACCGTTGGAGATCTTGCTGCAAGTTTTGTTCTTCTCAATTCTATTCCCGCAGTTGTCTTTTATAATTACTTTGAAATCCGATTCCATCTGTTCCTTGTTGATTGATTAATTTTGTCATGTTACTCTTTTGTTGTGTTTTTTTTTTTCTGAGAAAATCATATGGGCTAGGTCGCCTAAATCATGGGATCTGGAATCCTCGATAGTCGTATTAGTTGGAATAGTGAGGACATGTAGTCAGATTTTGGATGTATTCTCGGGTATGGAAATTTAAGGTTTTTGCCGTCGCATACGGCAGTGCAAAAATTTTAAATACCATGAACCTAGAGGTACGTACCTTAGTCAAGGACTCTGTGATTATCGTAGCCTTGCTCACTAGCATGATGAAGACTCTGGACAACATGATTTTGGACAGACGCATATGATTAACAGATTGTATCTTGAGAAGGTTTAAACATCATACCCTTTTGATTGTTATAAATGACTTAGGAGTAGGGATATTTAGTTTTGTAGAGCTTATTCGTCGGTAGTTCCTTCATAGTATAATGGTATGATGACTTGTAGAGTGTCTGTACCCTAGAGGTGATAGTTAGCATTGGTGTTAGAATAGTAACCCATTGCAGATAATTCTTCTGTTATCTATAATACCAACCAGTTACACATAGGATGTTAGTATGTCTTACATCCTTGATGATTATTACTACTTTCCCTTACCTTTTCCAGTGAGGCACCCATGACCAGAGCCTGCCTTTGAGTATAGTTGTAGTTTCACCTAAGACCGAGAGGTCTATTTGCATAGATAGATTGCAGATGATATTGGCATATGGGATATAGGTTAGTTGGTATCTATAGGCCATTGTTGTATAGGGTTATAAACATGTTGTTTAGCTTATACTTGGTTCAGTTTTCCATTTTAGTTAAGTTTCCTTCGTGTTGAGTTCCTTTGTGTTGATCACCTTTATAGGCAGTGTGCAGACCCTTCACTAGATACCATGTCCCCTTGATTCAGACCATTCATCCTTAGCCTAGTTCTAAGCATTGTTTCAGACCCTTATAAGTTTAGTCTGCCTTAACCCTTGGTTGATCAGTCATGTATATATATAGATGATATACTTAGGATATATGTGATGGGTTGTTGTTCTTGAGCATATATATATATATATATATATATATATATATATATATATATATATATATATATATATATATATATATATATATATATATATATATATAGTATTTGGTATTCATGTGCTTAGCTTGTAGGTATTTAGTTATAGGTGACTTGATAGGATTGGGAAGTTAAGAGCTAGTCTATTATAGAGTTTCTCTTTTGCTAAATTCTAGTTGCCAACACCTAAATAGCTAGCATAGGTAAAACCCTAAGAAGTTGACCAGTTGATGACCAAGTACTTGGATGTTGAGAAATTGACTAGTGATTGATCCTTGACTATGTTTGACCTAAAAGGGGGTGCGATCATCTTAATTTCGAGGACGAAATTTTTATAAGGTGGGTAGGATTGTAACACCCAGTTTTTCAGATGAGAGTAATTTTGAAATTTTGTAATTATAATTATTATTTATTGATAATTATTTCATATTATGATTTTTGGTAATTTTTTAATCATTTTTAAACTATTTAAAATTATGACTTGTGATTTTGACATTTTACTATTGTTTGGTTTTAATTTCGAGGAATTTGTCACCCCCAGTTTTCAGGAATAGGGGTATTTTTGTCATTTTATATTTTTAAAATTTATTTTATTATTTATGATATTCTTTTGGGGTTATTTGAGTCGGGTTTGAATTTCAGCTCAATCCGACTTGAAACGGGGACCCGGGAGTAGTGTTGACTTTCGTGGATCCACACATTAGTTATCCATGGCCCACATGATAGAAATATTTTAGTTAGAGGTTAGACTAATTATTATGGATAAGGTTAGTGTGATTAGAGACTTTAGAATGACTAATTTAGCCCCAACCAATTAGCCCTTTCCTAATACTAATAGAATAGGTTAGTGGGGGCATTTTGGACCTTACCATAATAGGACAAATAGCCCCATATGGCCAGCCACTTTGGGAGAGGATAGGCTCAAGTTCATTTCATTATTCTCATCCACACTCTCTCTCTTGTTCTTTCCCAAATTTCTAGAGAGCAATGCCTAGCAATTTCTCCACCAAATTCTTCCATTTCGCCACCAAATCTTCTTCTTTCCTTCTCCATTCTAGCCAAGGAGGAAGCTACCCAAGTTTGGGAGGATTCGGAGCTCGTTCGTGTCCTTTTAGAATCTCTACGTGTCGGTGTCCCTCCGGAAAGGTTTTTCTTCGATTCGATCTACCGGGAGGTATAAATTCCTTCTTCTTTTCATTTCTTCATGCATATAGGTCTATTTTGAACCCATAGGAATGACCCCCATGGTTGTATCTCCATTTGTGTCCATTTCGTATCCATTTGGGGGTCATAGGAGTGTCCTTTGTGTTGTGGTTGTGTCCATGTGGGAAAACCCCAAATTTGGACACACTATGTGTTGTTGTTATGTATGAATGAATTATTACATGTTTAATCTCATATTTTTGCATTGGAGATGTGTTCTATAGTGTCTCATATATATATATATATATATATATATATATATATATATATATATATATATATATATATATATATATATATATATATATATATTAGTGTAGAGAGTGAGTTCTTGATATATTATGTTATATACTTGTGTTCTTTTGTCTCAAACTACCCAAATTCGTCATAATTTTTATCCACGTTTTTAGTAGCAATAGCAACTTAGAAATGTCATAACGTTTAGCTTAAGACTCCGATTTATCTCCCTCTTTTTCTAAAAGAACCGTATCGAAGTTAGCTTTCCAAATATATATTTTAATAAGCCAAATTCTTTCTGTAACTTTCTGTAGAATTATTTGAGTGTCAGCTGCACGAAAGACGAACGTGTTTCGGTATTTTCACGATTTCGGGAGCTTCCGGACACGAAAATGCGATCCGTTTGAAATTTTGGAAAGCTAACATGAAGTACTACAACATACTTTAATCCTAGAATTTAGTGAATGCCCAATTGATACAGTATTGGTTTTAAGTAAAAGAGTGACTATACGATATATGCATTTTGTGTAACCTATGAGCCTATGTAGTATGGATATTAAATGAATATAGAGTATGTAATGCATGATATGTTAGATGAATGAAATGATATATATATGATATATATCCTCTTTACATTAATGTATATATATGGTTGAATGCAAGCATGTAGTAATGCAATTAATGTAATATATGTAAGCATATATACCTTCCTTTTCCTATTGCCAAGCCAATTTCAGTTTTCAATATAGTGGAATGTCTATGAATGTAATGTTAACCTTCAACCCCTTAATTTGAAATGTTAGTTAATTTCAGTATTAGACAATGCATGAGCTGTATGCATATGGGATGTTGGCTTAATGACAGATTTCAGATAACATGGTTCATTTTATGTGGTTAGTTACACCAGTTTTTGGGATAACTCACTTTAGTTTATATGTAAATGTGGAACTAAAACTGAGATTGTTTCCTTTTCTTTCTTCTAACTGATCATACACTGATTCCCTGTTCTTTCCTATTGGACTGTCACTCTCAAGCCTAATACACATGTACACCCCACTGCTTTGTATACACTGATTTCCCTTTTCCAGATTTTATTGGGTTGATTGGTTCACTGATATTCAGCTTGGTCTGCTCACTGGATTTCAAGAGAATGATCACATACACACACACCCTAATGTATACACTATTCCAGATTTCCTTTTCACAAATTTTTCCTGCTACACCAATGCTTCATTGTCACACACCTTTTAACTGAACACACACACACACAAGTTGCCATGCCACATTGCCTTGTTAGCTTACTGAATTCCCTTTCCTTCTTCACATTATATGTATACACTGTTTTCCATGGTTCACTGTTCTCTAGCCTATCACATATGCACACACTCTTATATGTAGCACACACACACACATATGAAATTCCTGCTACACTAGGACATTACACACAAAAATCTGAGAACTGTTGCTAGCTATAGTTGATATGTTAACTGAAATTGTAATAACCTAACATCACACACACATATATGGAAATGACACACTGTTAACCCCATACACACACAAGTTTTGTGCATGAATACACTAGCCTACACTCATTTTCCTTACACACATACACCCACTCACATTGTATTGAGATGTCACCCCCTCTCTATGTACATACAATACATACAGCTAATGTGTGTATGCATGTCTATATATATATATCTAAATGTCTAAACCAATGTGAATGTGTAAATGATAGAGTAAAGTGGAAAGGTAAATTGAAATCAATATAGTATTTCCTATGTAATGTGAGTGTAATTTATATAGCCTAGTATTGTAAGCCTAATATAGAGTGCCTAATTGAATGTCTGTTTATAATGCAACCCATAACCCTTAAATTGAAATGCTAGTTAAATTCAGATTCCATATGTAAACCACCATGCCATGCAACCCTCTCTCTCTCATTATACAATGTTGATTATAGCTCAATACGATGTGTCCTTGATGTGTGGTTGAGTGGCTTTTATAGCCTTGGATTGGTATGTGTGTTCTCTGTGACTTATGAGTATGCTTGGTTGTTAGCCTAGCCTTGGTTAGGCTTAGTAAGACTTGTCTGAATTAGGTTGACCTAGTTTGACTAGTGTGGTTGACTAGAGTTGACCAAGTGTTGACTTTAGTCTAGTTTGACCTAGACAGCATGCAGATGCATTGTAGATTACTATTATCATCCCCTGTATACATCTTGACTTGTGTTGCTCTAACTAGGAGTCAGGTAGCTCATCTCGGACAGTACATTTACTTCAGACATTCAGATATGAGACAAGTACATTCTCTGATCATTTCATATCCTGCTTAGAATTATTTCCTGTATTAAATTACTTTACTTGATACTGTCATGTTGGTCACACGGATTAGTACTATATAGATCCCTTCTTGAGATGTTATCCCTTCAGGAAGCATCGGGTACTCTATGTTCTGTGCGTTTCACTTACATGGCGTATCATATGCTTCTTTGGTTCTTTGATCACTTGTGACATATACCCATATGATTACAGAGTCTTCTCTGAATCCTTATCCCATTTATTGGGTCTATCAGAATTCCTATTTATGGGACTACTATGTACCACCCTTCGGGGGCTTATCACCCTTTGGAGGCATATCACCCTTTGGGGGCTTATCACCCTTTGGGGGCATATCACCCTTTGGGGGCATGTCACCCTTTGGGGGCATATCACCCTTTGGGGGCTTACCATCCTTCGGGGGCTATTACATAGAATCATAACATAACCTGGTTGGATCCTTGTATATTAGTTGGGGGTACGGGGGAGTATAAATTGCCATGTGAACAATTCTAAAGTAGAATAGCCATGTACGCCTCTTTAGTATAGCCATGTACAAATCAAGCCGTTCACATGTCGACTTTGTACTCTGAATCACTAGTCACTGGTAGCTCTCTACTTATAGTAGATATTTCTATTACAGTTCTCTCTCTGTTTACATACTACATTTCCTTCAGTATCTATATCTTACTTTACTGTATGATTATATTTTCTAACCTGCTATGAACTGTTGAGATATACTGTGCTTGCTCCCGTCCTGACTGTACCTATTAAAATTTTTACAGAGGATGATGAGGAACCCTGCACCCCTTACTTGGAGCTTGCCTAGATGACACTCGCAACCTGGACCCCTGGGGAGGTTCAGGCAGCTGCTTAGGATGATACCTTGTATAGTGTAGATAACTTAGACTGTCCTTTCTTTTCATGTTTAGCTGTTGTCTTACTTTCAGAGTTGTATATTTTAGAGATGTTAAGACTTTGTTATTTCTTTCTGCTGTACCTCAGTTGAGAATTTCTTATCTATTTCCATCATGCTACATTCTACCTTAGATTGTGATTAAGTTGTACCTCTGTGTTGGCCTCCTTATGGAGAGTATTCATATTATGTTAGTTATAGTTCATGACCTAGAGCAGCATTCTACCGCCGACACTGCGGCGTAGGCTGGGCGCTGTTACGTTCTCGTACCCTCACACTGGGTGCGGGTCATGACATACCTACCCCCAGTTTGGTGCTCGGTGCTGGACAGGGAGTTGTTAGCTGGCTAGCAGTCCCTGGCTTAGTGCTCGGTTGTCGATTCATTCTGGAAAGACGAATTGTCATCGGTTTGATAGAGGGATTGAGCTCCTCTGATTGTGGCCGGCTAGCTTTAGACAACCTGATTGTTAGTGGCTCTGTCGTGGGTCTTGACGCTTGACCGGACCTTGGCAGTCGGATTATCATATGTTCCTCCTGTGCAGAGAGTCTAACTGCTTCCTTACGCAGAGTGGATGTAAGGGGCGCAGTTATGCCAGGCTTGCGGGCTTGGAGGTGGATCGTCAGAGGTTCTTCTGATCCAGATGCTGCTTCAATTTGAGCTTGAGTATCTCCTTCGGAGAGATGCTTCTTCGACTTCTCATACAAGCATGAGTATGAATAGTAGGATTTGACCCCTTTGAAGGGATCGATGTCGGCAAATTTTGTTCTCACAAAGCCGTGCTTGTCGACGTACTTGAAGCACTGGTGCAGTGTGGAGGGCACGATCATGTAATTGTGTATCCAAGGATGCCCAGGATAATATTGTAGGAGGTATCCGCATCTATGACATAACAGGTTACTTCTGACTGAAGGTCGTCGATTTGGCACTTTAGGCGAATCTTCCCGATCGGGTAGCTCCTGCCCGAATTAAAACTGCTGATGGCGGTGCTTGTTGGCGTCAGACGATGCATCGGGATACGCAGATGGTGTAGTAGGCTCTTCAGGATGATGCTTATAGAGGACCCGGGGTCAATATGCATCCGATCGACCTTGATATCGCTAATGTACCCAGTATAATATAGAGGGCGATCGTGCAGGTTAGTTTTGATAAGCATATCCTGCGGAATAAAGACAATGTTTGGGATTGACCCTGTGCAAGCGCTGTCCTGGAGGTCTGCCGGCAAGTCCTCTCCAGTGAGATTGGACTGAGCCAGGTATGCATCGGCATTCTGGAGTGCTTCGCTTAGTACGACACGAACATCCTTGGAGAGTCTCAGGAGCTCATATAGCGACAATTTGGCCGGTGTGTTGGCCAATTGTGCTAGGATGTCAAAGTTGTATGGCCTTTCTAGCCCATGAGGCGTCTCTCTTCGGAGTGGTTTGTCGAAGCGAGTCTCCTTCGGCCTAGGATTATCGTTCGTCGAAGGCTGCGGAGGTCCTGGAGCATCAATAGCTGTCGGCTGCTGATCTTCAGCCGAGTTACCCGGTGGAGGTTGGGTTTGTGCGCCGGAGCGGGTAATAACAGCAGTAGCTTCTTCGACCTCTATCGAGATCGTACGACTTGATTTGACTTTCCCATTCTTCTTCTTGCTGGTGGAGGGAGACGCGGACTGAGTCACCTCAGTTACCAAGTCCGGATGGACCCACATGATCTTTCCTCGTGATGTGGTAAGGGGTACTAGACCAGCAGCTTGGTCTCGGGGAGGTAGAAGGTTACCGACCTCCATCCTTGCTCGGGGGACAGGTACTACTCCGTCTTGAGTCCTTATCGGAAGGAAGTTGCCGAATTATATTGACACCATATTGGCTGCTACGGTCACCTCTTCGAAATCAATGGCCAGGGCCTTAGAATCGATGAGATGTTGGATGTATCGCTTCAGCTGATAGCAATCTTGTGTAGCATGGTGAACATAGCGATGGTAATGGCAGTACTTGGGGCTATCTATATTTGCAGGGCGAGGCTCTCGCCTGGGAGGAGGGTGCTGAATTCGTCCTCCTTGGATGAGCATGTCTAACATGGGTTTGACATGGCCATCCTCAACGGAGTAGGTCATCTGAGGCCACTGTTTTTCTGCCGGCGTTGATTCGAATTTTGGGGCTGTGTCGGTTACCATAGCCTGCTTGCCCTTGTTGTCTCGGTTGCTGGAGGAATTACCACCGTTGTTGTTGTTGACGTTAGGGCGTTTGCCCTTGTCTTCCCCTTCCGAGATGTGCAATCCCAGTTGGCGGGCTTTCTTCACTTTGTTTTCTACGCTAGTGGCACTGATGATGAACGTCTTCCAATCCTTGAATTGACTTTCGCCCATCCAGAGGCTGATTGTGGAAAGCAGTCTCTTTTGGCAAATTTTAATCAAGGAGGAATCAGGGTTGCCAGAAGGCAGCTTCATCGCGGTTTGGCGAAACCGCTCGATATAATTTCTTGTTAGCTCCTTTTCTTCCTGAACAACATCCATGAGAGTGGATATTGTCACGTCTTGTCCTACTTCATAGAACCTCTCTAGGAACATGCGTTTGAAGCCGGTGAAGGAGTGGATGCAATTGTCCAGCAAGTTGCAGTACCAGTCGAAGGCGACCCCTTCCAAGGCTCCGATGAACAACCGCGTAAGGATGGCGTCGTCATGAGGCAGATGGTCGGTTGTGACTTTGAAGTAGGTGATGTACCTGCTTGCAGATATCTTCCCATCATATGGATTGATGTGGAATGGTTTATATTTGGTGGGAAGGGAATATCTCTCCACGCAGCGGGATACTGTTGTCGTATCCTGAGGTCATGGCAGTTTTCTCGGGCATGGAACATGGCCCGGAGCTCCTGGACCTCTCTTCTTGCCTTCCTAGCCTCGTCTACAGCGGTATGAGCCAATATTTCAGGAGGAATATCGCCCGGGTTTGGTGCAGCTGAGTTCGAGTCCGCATTGACCGCAGGACCCAAGCATGTTTGGCCAGGCGTTCTTCCTTGCAGAGTTGGACGGGCCACTTTGATCTCGTCCACAGATTTGACCAAGACATGCAGTATAGCCTCCAGAGTGTCGATACGTTGGCGATCACTGGAACCTTCTTGGTTGTTGTCTGTCATGAACACCGTCCTCACATGAGGAGAGATAGAAGGAACGGTAGAGGACGTGCCCTCTGAGTCATACCCTTGTACAGAGAAGTCGTCCGGGTATGTGGGAATGCTCTCCTCTGGTTCTGACTCAGAAAGAATGGTACCCCCAGCTTCAGAGCTTGTCTCGTCTTAGAAATTGTGGACGTCCTCGGGGACGTCGGGATCTGCTGCTTCTGTTGGGTGAACCATTTCTCCCGGACTATCTTCTTGGAACACCGGGTTATTGTGGATATTTGGAGGAATGCTACCCCCGGCTCCAGTGTCTTCCATAGATGTGGATAAATCTCCCAGTGTGGCAGATTTCGTCTTTGAGCGGATACCTTGGTAAACTCCTCCTGCAACGGTGGTAGACAGTCATTTAGAAGAATTTTTTTGGTTACACCGGTTGAAATTTTCGGGCAGGAGACATTTATTTTCTTCCCTCTTTCGCTATCAGGAATCTTCAGAACAGAATTGCAAGAGGCGACGAGAAGTGCCTCGTCTTCTGAGCTTAGGTGTTGCAGCCTTTGGAAGACGGACCACCGGTCTTTTTGTGCTGCTGTCTTATTGTAGCAGCAGTTGACTATGACTTGGGTGCATTGATGCCCTTGATAGGACTCTTTGCACGTCAAATCTTCGTCTCTTTTCTTGTGCTTGTAAAGAATTATGTTGCACGGGTGCCTACTTTGTGGGTTGATGAGTGCGTTGGCCTCCTGTCTGCTCCCTGATATGGGGGTAGCGTGAGTACTCGCCCCTGATCCTTGTTAGGAGATTCTTGATAACTATCCCGTTTGTTGGCCGCCGGAGGCTGGACATGGGTAATTCTGTACAACTTCCCATCAGGGGCCGAGTAATAGTCATCGGGATGCCCTGGTAGTCAGAAATCAGGACAGCCGACTGAGCTCGTCGATCCCGTGCTGCCCGAGACTTCTTCCTCCTAGCACTTGAGAGTGCGTAGTAGGAAGAGTCCAAGCTGGTCACAACAGAGTCTGGCATATGCTCCAGAGAGCCTTCATGGTCAGGACCGTATGAGAGGCGGTCAAAGACTGACCGCGAGCCGCATAGGATAGATGGTATGCGGCTGGGATCGATTGTCGTGCAGGCTGTCTGTATGTGGCTGGTATGTGTGGCCGCATGACCTTTCTGTATACGCCTAGATGTCGTGGCCGTACAGGCTGTCGACATGTAGCTATCCTTTGTGGCTGCATGAACTTTCTGTATGCGGCTAAATGTCATGGCCATGCAGGCTGTCTGCATGCGGCTGGAAATTCTGGCCGTATGGGTTTTCTGCATGCGGCTGACTTGTGTGGCCGCACGAGTTTTCTCCATGCGGTTGACAGTTGCGGCCGCATGAGCCTCCATGCGACTGGCACCCTTATGCGGCTCGGATCGCACAGAGTTCCTTTTTGCCCCTGCAAGTCCAGTATTATAGTATTTTCTTCTCCCGGACTTGGGGACAGCAGAGTACTCTGTGGTCTGAAGTGGGACCGCAAGCGAGACTTCTCCGCTGTCTCGGGCAACAGAGATTACTTCTTTGAGAGCTTGGGAAGGAGCGAAATTTTTGGGTCTCCACTCCCTGCGGGTCTTCTTT
Source organism: Iris pallida (assembly GCA_029216955.1). NCBI lineage: Eukaryota > Viridiplantae > Streptophyta > Magnoliopsida > Asparagales > Iridaceae > Iris > Iris pallida. The sequence goes on along the minus strand of JANAVB010043420.1, from coordinate 292,761 downwards.
GTGCGGGCTCGCCGCTGGACCGGACCAGCGCTTCCATCGGAGAGCATTTCTTCAAACGCCTGTTGGTCGAACCGGACGACCAGCGTTTATTGAGTGGAGCCAAGTTTAGCTGCATCTGATTGCGTCACCAACTCCTCAGCCGTGGAGAAGTTAGTCTCCAACAGAGTCGCCATCATGTTTGCCATTGATTGTAAAAGTACAGAACAATTATATAGGAGGACTGAACTTAGACTCACAATACAAACTCGCTCGTATAAAGAAAGTCTAGGGACAAAAACCTAGGTACATCAGTCTAAGTACGATTGTTTATTTTTGATTCTGGGGGGTGACGGTAGAGGCTCGGAAAAGCGACGGCCGCTCTGCCTTACTCCTTGGATGATCAGACGTAGCCTTGGCTCCGGTGAAGAACTACTCTCAAGATGGGAAGACTCTTCTGTGCGCGCCTTTGTCTCTCTGTGTGTCTAGCCAGTTGGATAGGATCTCTTTTGCAAGGGAATGGCACCTTGCTATATTTTTTTTGTTTCTCTGGATCCGATCTCCTCTTTTTTTTACAAGGGAATGGCACCTTGCTATTTATAGGAGTTGAGTGTCATCATTAGGGTTTGCAATGATCACCCTAAAAAAGTCGACGGCTGGGGGATTTAATTGCCATTTTTCTTGATCCTATCTTGTGGGCAATTAATCTGGACCAATAATCTTGATTGCAACGAATCTAGATAATTAATGCTGATTATATAGAATCTGTATGGGCATTCAATGTTGATTGTCATGAATCTTGGGAAGCTCGGATCTCCTGCCACGTATTTAATCCATGTGATTGCTATAAATCTATTTCGATTCGAGTAATTATGATGATTGTACTAAATCTGGTTGTTGGGATTTGTTGATAACTCTTGATTGATTTAGTGCCACGTGGGAAACTGATCTTCTGCCACGTGTCATTACCGCGAGCCACAGTCGCATGAGGGTAGCTTCTTAGGTTTTGAACTGCATGAAGGTGGCAGCCGTATCGGTGTGGCCTCCGAGATCTGAGCAGCATGGGAGTGGTTTCCAATTGAGCCGCATAGGACTAGCCACGTGTCAAGGCTGTATGGACGTGGCCTCTCAATATTTAAGCCGTATGGAGATGATCCCTATGATCCGAACCGCATGAGAACAGCGGCCGCATAGGGTGACTTCTCATAATTTGAGCCGCATGACGAGGGTCTTCACGCTACGAGCCGCATGCGAGCATCAGCCGTATGTGGTGGTGGCAGCCGCATAGGGAGCTTTGTATTTGGTGGATCGTGCTAGCTGCAGAGGAGATTTTCTTCGTTTTTCGAAGAATACGCCGTCATGTCGAAGTTTATCATTTCAGCTTTAATGTCAGAGTTATCACTTTATGTCAGAGCATTTAATAGGAGCAGTCACTTTATAGCTAGCTGTAAAGGCAAGCTGCACAGGGTCACATGATTTTTGCCTGAGCCGCATGAGGCTTTTGATGAGTTTCTGAGCCGTATGAGGCTCAGATAGATTCCTGAGCTGCATGAGGCTCCTTCTGTTTTGAGCCGCATGGGCTTCTTCTGTTTTGAGCCGCATGGGCTTCTCTAGTTCTTTTTCATGCTTCTATACGGATGTGCGCGGAGGACGAGGAGGGGAAGGGCGACCGACGGGAGAGGGTTTCTCGGCCATGGTCGGCGGAGCTCGCTCGTGCGGAGGAGAGTTGAGGAGAGCGGGGGATCGGGATGCTCGGAGTGGGAGCGGCTCTCACCGGTGCTGAATCTCAGTGGCCGCGACGGAGCGGCGGTCTACGACGGAGGAGGTCGGGCGGAGTGCTGAACTTGCGGACAGGCGGACGGGCAGCGACGGTGCTCCAGGGGAGGCGCGGCGCTGGCGTGCTCCGGCTCCGGCGGAGAAAGCCCGCGCGCGGCTACGCGGTTGGGACGCCGACGGAAGGAGGTAAGCGGTGGTGGTGGTCGTGGTTTCATTGTTTATTTGGGGTTTGTTTTGGGTGTTTCCTGGAGGTGGTGGCCGGAGACGACCGCGGTGGTCGACGCCGATCTGGGTGGTTTGTGTGTGGTTTTGATGACAATGGTGGTGGGAGTTTCTAGGTGGAGAACGGTGGTACGACTTTTCGGCCAGTGGACATGGCCGTGGTGGTGGTAAATATGGTGTAGGCGGGGCTGCCGCGGTGGTGGTGATGATGGAGGGTGTGCGTTCTACCGGGGTTCGGTCGGGATGGTTGTCTACGACATTCCCGGTGATGCCCGGAGATCCAGGAGGGTGAATGGTGGTCGTCGTGGTGGGGATTATGTGGGGATGATGGCCAGGGGGTTCGACTGGGACGGGGAACATGTGGCAGAATTTAGAATAGGATTAGGTTAGGGATTGGATGTGAGGGTTAGGTTAGGAATATATGGATTGAGTCTAGTGTCGGACACAAAATCTCGGGGTAAATTATGTCCGGCGTGTCAGACACGGCATAGATGATGTATATGTATAAAAATAATTTATTGGAAATACACCGGGGTCGAACCCGAGGCCAACACGGTTGACACGAGGATGGATGGAACACCGACACGAGGCACACATATTTGTGGTAGAGAAATCTGTGGAATTTATGGAGGAGTACCTGCCTATTTATAGGATGTAGGAATTCCCAGTTGGATAAGGATTAGGATAGTTAAACCCAATTAGATAATTCAATCTATTAATTTAAATTAATTCAATAAATCCAAATCCAAATCAAAATCCAATTTAAATCTAGATAATCAAACTCAAATTAAATATAATTTTATCCTAAATTTTAAATTATCAAATAAAAGATTTAAATTGCCACCATAATTTCAAAATATATTTTCCAAAAATACTAATAATAATAATTTTGAAAATTACATTTATTATTTAAAATAATCTAATAAATAATTACGAAATATATATATATGCACAAATATTTTTTACATAATTATGCTTTTCTATTATACAAAAATATTATTTATTATTGATAACTTTTAGAAATGAAGTAAAAATAACAAACTTAGAAATGATAGCAAATTATATCTATTATTTGAAACTATAAAAAATAGAACAAAATATTTTTCTAAAATATGTACGCTCGCACATATTCGCACTCGTCGAGCAATTACGAAAATCAAAATTTTGCGCATGACGTACAATGCAACTACGCGACGTACAATACAAAATTTTAAATCAGTTCCAAATTTAATAAAAAAAATAGTAAAAATTTAGGGATTTTACTTCCTACCCAACTTAAAAGAATTTCGTCCTCGAAATTAAGAATTTGTAGGGGGTGAGAAGACAGAAGGGGTATCGATGGGGAACAATCAATAACAAAAATCATGCCATAAGAAATCGCGATCTAAATCATAGAAAAATAATACGTATGGTCATAATCGATTAGAAGGCTAGAGGAAGTTCTAGTATAATGTCTTCGTCCTTCTAAAATAGGTAAGGGCGAAAGCAATAAGGAGTTCAAAAGGCGATATTATCGAGTACGAATACGTGATTCAAAGACGACCGAAATTTTTTAAAGGAATTGTCAAGGCAGTCGTGGATAGGATTCTAAAGGCCAAGTTTAATTATGTTCCATCCACGTATAATAATAGACAATAGAGAACCAAAATGCACTTGGTTGATCAGACCATTATGCACCGGTTCTGATTAGACAATACGTTAGTAGGAGCTCTTCCAATAACATATGTCGTGAACAAGCTTGATAATCAATGAACTTGCAAATCTAGGTTGTAGTAGCAACATTTGTCAAGAGAGTGAAATTATAGGCACGAGAGTTTAAAATTGGAAGAAGTAGAAATTGGTTCGAACTTCTAAAGGATATAAGTCATGTCATGTGATGGTCTTTATACAGTCGTCCTATAGTCTTCTTGTCCAAGTCCTTGGTTGACTAGATGGGTTCTCTAAATTTTAGAATCTAAGTAAACTTGCTAATATAGGTCACTAGGTCAAAGGGGTTGCTAGGTCATAAGGTATTCTACCCAACTTAAAGAATTAAACTAATGGTGTTTGGGACATCTAACTAGTAGGGTCAATCTCTAGCAAGCAAGAAAGAAAGATAAGAATTTTGATAAAAGGAATCAAGCGAGATGCAATCGATGAGTCGAACGGTAGTTCGAATATGGAATCTAGAAAAGAAGTCAAGTATGTGGACGAGATTCTAATCTTATTCGCAGGCTTGCTTAGTATAGTAAAGTAACCAAATAATTTATGTTGACCTGCATAGGCCACCACAAAAACATGTAACGCCCCAGTCCCAAAATACGTTGGACTAGGAACGTAGACATGCCAGCCGTATAATAAATATACGTAAGCTGTAAAATGCAGTAGAACCATAACTAATCTCATCAACACAAAATAAAAGAATAGAAGATATCATATAATCAACTATGAAATTGTCATTTGGTGCATGTAGTTGGGCGGAGACAAATCCACTACTAACTATGAAAAGAAATATATAACAAAAGAATGATTTTGGCGAGCGAAGCAAAGACGATCCAAATGCAATCATCCTCGAAGAAATAGCAATAATCACGGCTAGAGCTAGAACACCTGTGAAAGACAATAGCACACACCTGGAGAGATAACCAGGTCCTCAGAGGGACGTAACAAGACACATAATATCATGCCATATAAACTGAATAAATATTGCTCAAATAAATAAGTCAATTGAATTATAACATGGTCCAATACACACCTATTGAACGAGCGTACCATCCCTCCAACCAAACAAGGACAGGAGATGGTAAACTAATCCACGACGACGTATCTTGCCATGCTATGAATCAAATATGGTATTCGGACCCCAACAAGGTTCAATACCTTCTCATCGAAGTATTAAGTCACACCTACAACCAAACAAGGACAAGATGTGACGAACTAATCCGTGACAAGTTATTGTTCCAAGTCACGATCAGATACAAGTACCTAAACCAAAAGTACTCGTACCTAACGGATAAAGGTGCCTAACCAATCTAAGTGAAATGTAGTTAAGAACAATCCTTCCTACGCATGGGCCCTGGCTAAATAGGATCGGCATAGTCCCCCCTTTGGGCACCAGAGGCCCAATCAGTAAGAGCATGACGTTCCGCAGAACGTCAGTGGCCGTCAGTAATCATGGGTCATCAATCCCGTATCTCCAGCGGAGCTTCCGGATCACAAGGGAAAGTGCATCGAAGCCCATATGCTAAGGAATTGTCCTTCCCGCCCAATGCCTACTATGTTGTAGCCACAACAAAAAACCTCTATAACCGCTAAGTCAAACTAGCATGCAACCTCTATTAGCGGTTATTCCTATCGCACAGCTTGTACGTACTGGTGGCCAGTCAATCACGCACTTCTGTGTTCTACATGCGACACACAACTTCGTGGTACAACGTGTCAAGGCCATGAATGCAACACACAAAGGTGGTCCCTTAAATCTAGGTTTAATATGTAAGAAAAATAATATATAGCATGAAATATAACTGAACAGTAAGTTCTAACAAGCTATGCTATGTATCACAGTTTATTTTGCATAAAGAAAATAATGAACAATGCATGAAATATGAGCTAAATAAATAAACAGCAATTGACAAGGTGTCTAGCCTGGTAGTACGCCTGGTGTGCTGCAATGATTAATGTGGCACGAACTGCGACTTCGGGTAACAACTACACAAGGTGACCTCTGATGGTGGCACGGACAGTTCCATTGGGTCCAGAAGGGTCGAATTAGTTAGGTTCGACATAAGGTAGTCTCGATTTGGCGAGGGAATAAGAGAAAGGGAATTAGTCATGGGTTGTAGAAAAATCGAGAAAAAAATAACATATATCCAAATTTTGAAAGATATTTATAATTACTTAAAACTAGTTTTTCGTGAGTCAAAATATTAATATAAAATATTTAAGAAAATCATTTTGGCAAAAATTCTAAGTTGTACAAATATAGTTTTAATTAGAAAATGTATTTCGTTTAAAATATTGTTAGGTAAATACAAATTAATTCTAGAAAATTTTATAGGGCACAAAACTCATTTTTGTCAAACATAATTTGTCTGTTCAAAACTATATATGTATATAAATATATATATTTTAGGCCAAAAGACATAAATAAGATACCACAAAATATATGACTATATAGTTAGAAATATTTCAATATATTTCGAACCAAATAACAATATTGGTATGAATGGAAAGAATAGTGATTATTAATAAAAATATATAAAAAATATATTAATAATAGTAAATAAGAATCTACCTTTAACTTACTAATATTCAAATCCATATGTATATATATAAAAAACATATACCCTTTTTATTATAAAATAATAATAATAATAATAATAATCATGTTAATAACATTACTGTGGTAAAGAAGCAAATGAAAGAAAATAATAATAATAATAAAAATAATAATAACTGATAACATCACAGCTGTCCCTAACAGCAAAAAAAATATAAAATAAAAATAAAAAGGAAAGCCATGAGAAAGAGGAGCTGGGAAGTGAGGAAAGGAGAGAGAGAGATCGAGTGAGCGAGAGAGGTGGGAGAGAGAGGCGGCGGAGGAGAAGAGGGAAGAAGGGGCGGAGATCTCGCCGGGGCTCGGTGGTCGGAGGCGCGCGGCAAGAGCAGCGCACGCGTGGCTCAGAGAGGGGTCTCGACGGAGCGGTCGACGGGAGCGGGGCGCGGAGGGGAAGCAAAGGGGGCGGACGCGCTACTCCGGTGCAGTGGGGCCGGATGCGGTGGCGGATGTGCGCGGAGGACGAGGAGGGGAATGCCGACCGACGGAAGAGGGTTTCTCAGCCATGGTCGGTGTAGCTCGCTCGCGCGGAGGAGAGTTGAGGAGAGCGGGCGATTGGGAGGCTCGAAGCGGGAGCGGCTCTCACCGGCGCTGAATCTCAGTGGCCGCGACGGAGCGGCGGTCTGCGCCGAAGGAGGTCAGACGGAGTGCTGAAAGCGCGGACAGGTGAACGGGCAGCCGCGGTGCTCTAGGGGAGGCACGACACTGGCGTGCTCCGGCTTCGGCGGAGAAAGCCCGCGCATGGCTGCGCGGTTGGGACGCAGGCGGAAGGAGGTAAGCGGTGGTGGTGGTCGTGGTTTCATTGTTCATTTTGGGGTTTATTTTGGGTGTTTCCTGGAGGTGGTGGCTGGAGACGACCGCGGTGGCGATCTGGGTGGTTTGTGTGTGGTTTTGATGACAATGGAAGTGGGAGTTTCTGGGTGAAGAACGGTGGTACGGTTTTCCGGCCAGTGGCCATGGCCGTGGTGGTGGTAAATGTGGTGTAGGCGGGGCTGCCGCGGCAGTGGCCGCGGTCGTGGTGATGATGGAGGGTGTGCGTTCTACCGGGGCTCGGTCGGGATGGTTGTCTGCGACATTTTCGGTGATGCCCGGAGATCCAGGAGGGTGAATGGTGGTCGTCGTGGTGGGGATTATGAGGGATGATGGCCGGGGGGGGGGGGTGTTCGGCTGGGACAGGAAACATGAGGCAGAATTTAGAGTAGGATTAGGTTAGGGATTGGATGTGAGGGTTAGGTTAGGAATCTATGGATTGAGTCTAGTGTCGGACTGGAAATCTCAGGGTAAAATTGTGTCCGGCGTGTCGGACACGACATGGATGATGTATATGTACAAAAATAATTTATTGAAAAAACATCCGGGGTCGGACCCGAGGCCGACACGGCTGACACGAGGATGGATGGAACATCGACACGAGGCACACATATTTGTGGTGGAGAAATCTGTGGAATTTATGGAGGAGTACCTGCCTATTTATAGGATGTAAAAATTTTCAGTTGAATAAGGATTAGGATAGTTAAACCCAATTAGGTAATTCAATCTATTAATTTAAATTAATTCAATAAATCCAAATCCAAATTAAAATTCAATTTAAATCTAGATAATCAAACTCAAATTAAATATAATTTTATCCTAAATTTTAAACTATCAAATAAAAGATTTAAATTGCCACCATAATTTCAAAATATATTTTCCAAAAATACTAATAATAATAATTTCAAAAATTATATTTATTATTTAAAATAAACTAATAAATAATTACGAAATATATGCATGCACAAATATTTTTTACATAATTATGCTTTTTTGGTATACAAAAATATTATTTATTATTAATAACTTTTAGAAATGAAGTAAAAATAACAAACTTAGAAATGATAGCAAAACTAATTATTATATCGATTATTTGAAAATATAAAAAATAGAACAAAATATTTTTCTAAAATATGTACGCTCGCACATATTCGCACTCGTCGAGAAATTACGAAAAATCAAAATTTTGCACGCGACGTACAATGCAACTATGCAACGTATAATACAAAATTTTAAATTACTACCAAATTTAATAAAAAATAGTAAAAATTTAGGGATTTTACATCTGGCCCCTGCCTTGATGAGGCTGGGGTAGTCTTTGTTGTTGCTGCTGCATCGGCGGTCCTTGCTGCCGAAACATCTGAGCCTGTGACAACAACGGGCGATGTGCCAACGGTGTCACTGCTACCGCTGGTCCTTGATACTGGCCTGCCCCTGGTGCTGGCAGCACAGAAAATTGTTGCACTGGTCCTCTTGACCTAGAATTCATAGGACATATGGAAACCCGATGATATGTACTTCCATATATCAAACACTGTCCGTTCAATGCCCGACACACACCCCTAGTGTGCCTTGCCTTCCCACAATAGGTGCAGCCCGCTTGGGGTTGCTGGTTCTTCCTCTGCTGCTGCTGTGGTCTTGTTGGTGGTGCTGGCCCTCGTATCGCCACATCGTGATTACGAATGTCAGAAGATTGTGCTGTTATTCGGGGCGCTACTCTCCCTCCTCCTTCAATCTGATTGTGAGATCTCTTCTGACCTTCAGTCCTTGATGTGATCCTCTGGATTGTGATCTCATACCTCCGGATTGCCGTCAATACATCATCGAAAGTCTGGTAGTTGTGCCCCTCTATCAATTGTAAGAGTTCAAGATGGAACCCTTGCTGAAATCTCATAGCCCTCTGGCTCTCTGTTGCTACTATCTCCGGGGTGAACCTACTTGGTCTGCAGAACTCTGCTGCATAAGCATCCACTGTCTTGCCAGCCTGCTTGAGGTTAATGAACTTCTGTTGTAGCTCGAACTGTGCCACAACTCTATAGTACTTTGTCCTGAACCTTGCAGTAAAATTATCTCAAGCTATAGGACGTCTGATGCCCACTTCTTCTGATTCCCACCAATCACGTGCGATGTCCTGAAGTAATAGCTTCACTTGATCCACACGTTCTTCCGTCGGTACCTTAGCCGCTGTCAGAATAGCCTCGATGTCCTTAAGCCATGCATCTGCTGAAATGACATCTTTCGTGCCCTCGAAACGACGGGGGTTGTACTTGCAGAACCTGGTTGACGTCCTTGAATCAGTCCTCACTCCCCTTTCCAAAGCCGTTTGCAATCCTTGGTTGAGCAATACATTCTGCTCTTACAGCTCAGTGTGCATGTGTTGCTGGGCCAACATCTGATGTTGCTGAGTAGCCATCATCCCTCTTATGATTTCTAGAAGGACTGGTGTGTCTACTGCCATAGGGGTAGGCAAAACTGTTGGTGGTGTTGGAACCTTCGGATACTGCGGTCCAGCTGTTAGTTCCACTATCACCTCTTCTTGGATGTTCTCTTGAGGTAGTACTGTCCTTTGTTGCTGATCAATATGGTCATGTTGTTCATGTTGCCCTTGTTGTTGCTGTCCAGCTCTGACAGATGCGGACGAGGTGCCCCTAAGAAAAGGGATAAGAGAGCAATCAAACAATCGGACAGGAAAGATCAATGAAGTCAAAGTATACCAGAATGTCAAGCTAGGGTCAAGAGTAACGAATCATGAGATCAAGGGAAAACATGTGTGATTGAGACATCCTATAAATTAAAATACCCTACAAGTCCGAAATCAGACCTGTATAGGCCACCACTAAAATCTTGTCATGCCCCAGAACCAGAATACCGGAGAGCGGAAGAATGACTCAGCCAGCTACATATTGCGGGTAGATGATACCGTATAATACGATCAATGCGTCTAAAAGACGAGGGGGTACATACTACATAAAAGTCTCACTAGGGTTACTCAACATCTATTGTCCCAATCATTCAATGAAAAGCAGTAAGTAGAGAACATGTAAGAATAAGCAGTATGGCATTCCCAAACGCTCAGTCAAAATATTCTTGAGATCTGGCTTTACAAAACATAGCCAGATGATATAACAAGGTATACACAATCGTTATCAGCTGCAGTCTGACTTAGTTACAATTATGTAAAAGTAATTGCAAGACAGTCCGACTAACATGTCGGTGCCAAGCGACAAAAAGTAAAGTAAGTAGCAAAACTAGCAGGGAAGCAAGGAACCCACTCGTGTCCTCCTACGATCATCCCTCTAGTATTGACCATCTTGGAGGTGGAAGTAAGCTGTGTCCTCGGGAGCTGGCTCTAAATCTGGCCATGCAAAACCAGAGAGGTTAGACCTCAAATAGCAAGTACCACAAAGGAAGCATGACATGAAGAATTAGAACCATTGATAAGGGTTACGAATATGATAAATAATGTGTCTGCTTGCTACTGGGATTCACACAACATCACGATACTTCAATCCAACTATCCAACCAAACAAGGACAAAAGTTGACCCGTCATATCCTGACATTCTGCTCATCTAAGTAGTTAACAGAGTAGGTATAGTACACAAACAAACCAATTTAAATAGTAGTACAACTACTACGGCTTGTTAACTGTAAGTTCTAAGTTGTCCTGGAAATATGCAATAAGGGATTCCTCAGTTCTTACAATGTACAAGCAAGGCTAGTCTATCCAATAATCAATTGTGCCAATCATGAATTAGACGTGTCCCAGCAGGATGCCCGTCATCAATATGTAGAAAAATATAAACAGATAGCACTCCCTGCCCGTGTGGCAGGTTTGCAGTGTCTGTGGGAACCAGCCAGCATGTCGGGGCACTAATTGTCCCGAGATGGCTGTAATGTAAGAACTTGGGAATCCATTCTCCATGTAATAGTTATTTTATTTAACTTAAGAGTCCCTATGTTAATTGAAATCTCATGTCGTGGATCATGGTCATTCAGAATGAGTACTTTCGTACATAGTACGATATGTATAACTCTACAACGATGTCCGTATGGTTAGGTTATAGGTCTTACATAGCGTAATGCAACAAGCAAACCTAGCCACGGAATAATCATGTCTTGACTATAAGGTACACATGCTACTTTTATAGAAAATAATTTGAAGTCTGCACGTGTCCATATGCCAATGTTTGGGATCGGCTAGTCGATTGCAATGGTTCATGGTTAATATATGAACGTGTCCCATTCAATTCAATAAGACGACTAGCCAGTCTTTTAGTTCCAACTAGGAACACATGATCAATCATTATTCGAAGTAACAATCAATGTCAATTCGTGACAAGGCATGAAAGTCAAACTAGTATTTAGTATGGTCGAGTCTATAACTCTCAGGGTTAAGTTCCAGTCATACTGGGTATCCACAAACCAATCAAGACACAGGGCACACTCCATACAACAATATATATTAAAATATTAACATGCAACAAGTGGCATGTGTCACATGGACTGTATTTGCCGTATGGACTGGATGTGGCCGCATGGACTACACGTGTCGTATGGACTGCTTGTGCCACATGGGCTGCATGTGCCGTATGGACTGCATGTGCCGCATGGACTGCATGTGCTGCATGGGCTGCATGTGCCGCATGGACTGCATGTGCCATATGGACTGCTTGTGCCGCATGGGCTACATGTGCCGCATGGACTGTATGTGCCGCATGGACTGTATGTGTCGTATTGGCTGCATATGCCGCTGGGCTGCATGTGCCGTATGGATTGCATGTGCCGCATGGGCTGCATGTGCCGTATGGACTGCATGTGCCGCATGGGCTGTATGTGCCATATGGACTGCATATGCCGCATGGACTGCATGTGCCGCATGGGCTGCATATGCCGCATGGACTGCTGCGCGAGCAAGCTCCGGCCATGGAGTTCCAAGAACTTCCAAAGGCTATAACTTGGGCTATCGGACACGGATTTGGGCGAAATAAAGGTCAAAATTGACTAGAATTGAATTCTCTACAACATGGAACAACTTGTTTTTGAAAACAACAAAGTTTGATAGATTAAAATCACAAAAACCCATAAAACTTAAACTTAAAAACTTAGATCTACACACCACCATCCATGGAAATCAAAAACTTCAAGACCTAAACTTGTAGAGGAAGAGGAGAAGAACAATATAGACTAAAAATAAATGGGGATACATGAAATCCCTCATGGTGTGCAAGGTGTACTTGCCTCTACAAAGGGGTTAGGGCTTTTGGTGGAGGAAGAGAAATGAGAGTTTGTGAGAAGAGAGAGAGAGAGAGAGAGAGAGAGAGAGAGAGAAAGGGGTATAAATATCTAGCCCAAGTTAATCTTCACCACCCATTCCTTCCTATATAATCTAAGCCATCCATCCTTTATTATGATGAACCAAGCTAAACCAAGTTGGTTCGACATGAACAAAATAAACCAAGAGCTAAGAAAAAAAGAAAATAAAATACAAAAAAATAATTAGCATAAAATTAAAGGAATTAAATACAGAACAAATGCATGATAAATATTAAATAAATACATTCAAGCAGTACACGTATTAAAATATGTATTCTGGGAACAAGGAGTGACAGATACCAGATACCATATACAGAAATAATGCAAAAAAATACGTATACTGAGAATGAGGAGTGACAGAACTTGTGAGGAGTTTGTCGAGAACTCTTAAAGAAGAATGAGATAGAGAAGAGAGATAAGTATTTGTTATTAAAAAGAGGAAGCAATTCTAGAATGGATGTGTTGTTATGTTTATATACAAACACTATTGGTTACAATATATATATATATATATATATATATATATATATATATATATATATATATATAATCAGAAAAAAAAAAAAATATATATATATATAATCAGTGGCGTAGCCAGAATTTCCTTCTAGAGGGCGTGACAACTATTATTAAATTTTTGTAATAAATATATTTATAGTTTCAAAAATATCATATATTTGTTGTATTCTTTTCATTGAAAAAATCAAGTTCTCCTTTTAGTCCCACGTTAACTAGGAGTTCTCGTATTCGTCTTTATATTAGTTTCTATCACTTACTCACTTGTGAGTTGCTATAGATTAATCATGTGGGCCACACGTGCGTATCGGCGCACGTAATGTGTATGCGCCCACATTCCCGTCCATGTCTCCATTTTAAAACACCAAACGTGTCCCCAAAAGAAAAAGGTCTCCATCGGACAATTTTGAAAAATTTTCTATTCCTAATGACATCTTTTTCTTTGTAAGTGAGTTAGAGGCAATCACATTATATATATAAAATTATGATAAAAAAATGTTATATATATAAAGATGCTGATAAATTGTTGAGTGTTGTCAATATAGAAATATATCTTATGAACATCATTTTTTAGTGATGTATATACTGCTTTACTAATTTCCTTTTTGTTCTATGTGCTACTAAGGTAAATCTTAAAAAACAACATATTTAGAAGCTTCCGTAGACTTTAAAATTTTGTTCATAGACATGTTCTTAAAATTATACTTTTATGATTAGTTGATGTTCTATTGTTCCCTAAATATATTATTTTACCGATCTGACACTGCAATGTTGTTGTAACATCATGATAGTTTTTTTTTTGCCCGTAATAAAATTATAAATAATTCACACACAAAAATATAAACAAAAACTCAAAAATGAGGGGGTGCAGCCGCGCCCCCTCGACTCCATGTGGCTACACCACTACATATAACCATCATTTCTCTAAGAGATAGTCATAACTCATAACCATAGTTGGTTGTCACAATCACATCTAGTAGTTTTTTTCAGCTACAATACCCTTTTCTTGAGTGTGCATAACTCAAGATACGCCATCTAGATACAGAACTAACCCTAGACTGAAACTAAGTCCATAATATGATCAAACCTAGGTTATGAAATCCAAATACAAGAAATATGATAATTAAGATACACTAAAATATGAAATACAACATATAACATGAATTAATTACGACAAAAAAAATAAATACCAAAAAAATAAAAAAATATGAAATCTAGGAACAAATTTGACATCAACCATTCATATATTAGAATTTCTTCAATTTCTTCCTTTTAAAAATCTGCAACAAAAATAAAATATTAAATTGTTACCAGCCTGTGGGGAAGTTGCACACGTAGCACTGCCCTAAAAGTTAATCCGAGTCTATGTGCAGACTTTATCCGAATGCTCCTAGTGGTAAAATTTTTGCTCTACCGGAATCTCTTTGCCGCACACGGCGCAGAGAGATTGACCCTTGACTTAGCTCTGCCTAGAGCAAAAGACGACGGACATCAGCGATTGGAAAGAAAGTAGAATTTTAGAGAGTTTTCGTAAGGAAATTGGTTCTGTGCTCTTAGTGAATGAAAAAGAAGCTGAAATATAGGCCTCAAAAATTGTAACTAAAGGCTGACGTAATGGGGCTGTAAATGACACACAAAAAATGTGTCTATAACGTTCGGATTAAATGTCCAACATTTAGAATATTGACGGATTTAAAATGGTCAAAAAATTAAAGAAGCAAAAAGATTTTTAGGGACTCAGCCCGAACCCGAAGAGAAAATCAAATCGATATTCGACACCCACAGATGTGGGCACATACCCGCACTCGTTACGTACGCCGAACCGAACCGAGCCAAGCCGGGCCAGGCAATGGCGGTGGCACATGCGTGTGGCCATAGGGCTCCCACACAATACTACAATGGAGCAAAAGGAGGTGAAACAATTTATACACAAGCAATTCCAACTCCCTAGCCTATGTGGGACTAAATGAGTGGAATTTGAGCTTTTGCCATTTTGTGTGTGCTCAAAAGCACACACAGTCAACAATCCCCCCCCAAAAGGTCAAGTTCCAAAGTAATAGAAGGAAAAAGAATAAGAGAAAAATAAGAGAATTTTTGGGCAATTGTATACTATGCGTAAATGAGATAGACTATAGCCTCGAATCTCACGTAGTGACTATTATCTTTGTCTGAAGAAGAGCTTGATGGACTACGCCTTGAATCAGTCTTCTTGAACCAGATTTAGAAAATAGCACACATAGTACGCTAGAGGTAATTGGGTCTATCGGGTGGCGTGTTTGGTTGGCCATGTGTACTTTTATATATTTATGAGAGTTGTCTAGGATCGTCCTGTCCTATAGTCACGGCCTTCACGACCTCTCATATAGTTAAGTCCTCAAGGGTTGGTGATATGAATCAACCCTGCATATCATGCTTGGACTTATTAAGAGTTTAAACTTACCCTATCCATATCACACCGGAACACTGTCACCATAGGGATGGGGTATCAATATACACATGTACAGCCTCTTGGGCTTTTATTTTAAGAGAATTTAATCTCAGGACCAGTGTTCCATAATAGTCACCTAGTCCGGCTTATTCCTACCCATTAAACCGGCTTCTTGGGATCTCCAGTCAGACTCGGTTGGGTTGCCACTGTTGGTGACTAAATTATGGACTTAATCCCATCCCCATCGATGATTCTAGGATCAATGTCCTAGATAGACCCTTCATCAAGTGGTCTGCAAGGTTCTTTTCTGACTTTATATAGTCAAGAACTACATATTTTCCTAATAGGCTCTTTATTGACTTGAAGCGCAGCTGCAAGTGCCTTTTCATCTTTGCATTCACAGAATCATGCTTTAGTAGTTCTATACAGATTTATTATCACAGTTTATAAAAAATACAGGAACATGATAAATAGAAACAAGTATATGTATGATAAGATTTCTATGCCATTCGTCTTATGTATAGGTAGTGTCAAAAGCTATTATTTCAGAGTCCATTGTACTTTTTGCTATGATAGTTTGTTTGTATGATCCTTAGGAGATTGCAGCTCCTGCTAGGATAAAAATATATCCGGTGGTGGATTTCACATTATGTGAATCAGTTACCCAATTTGTATCTGAATAACCTTCTATGATATCAGGATGTCTAGTATAATGAAGTTTATAATCTAGAGTTCCCTTAAGATATATAAATACTCTGTCCAATGCAGTCCAATATGACTAGTTTGGGTTACTAGTATATCCACTTAGTCTCCCAATAGAAAATGTAATATCAGGTCTGGTCCTATTTATTATGTACATAAGGGACCATATCATCTGTGAATATCTATGTTGTTCTATAGGAGATCCTTCATTCTTCTTGAGAATAACATTACTGTCATATGGAGTAAGGACAGGTTTTTTGTCAAAATATTCAAACTTTCTTAGCATTTTCTCAATTGAATATGCTAAGGATAGAGTATAGCCCTCTTTGCATTTGGACACTTGTATTCCTAAGATCAAGTTTGCTTCACCTAGGTCTTTCATGTCAAACTGGTTAGATAAATAATCTTTAGTGTTATTTATCAGTTCCAGTGAAGATCCTAGAATAAGGATATCATCAACATACAAGTATAAGATGACATAACTTTTATTTGTATTTTTAGAATACAAACATTTGTCATATTCATTTGGCACAAAACCAAATTCTAAAATGACTTTGTCAAATTTATTGTGCCATTGCTTGGAGCTTGCTTTAGGCCATAAAGAGTTTTTACTAATCTACAAACCTTCTTTTCTTGACCTTTAGCAATGAAACCTTCAGGTTGCTCCATATATATTTCTTCTTCTAAATCTTCATTTAAAAATGTTGTCTTTACATCTATTTGATGGATCAGCATATCATGAATGTAAGCTAAGGCTAGAAGGGTTCTAATAGAAGTGATCCTAGCTACATGTGAGTAGGTATCAAAATAGTGTAATCCATTTTTTGGGTAAAACCTTTGGCTACTAATCTAGCCTTGTATTTCTCTATGGTACCATTAGCTCTAAGTTTCTTTTTGAAGATCCACTTACAACCTATGGGTTTACTACCTAAAGGTAGGTCTGCTAAGAACAAAGTATTGTTCTCCATAATGGAGTTGTACTAATTGTTAATATCTTCTTTCTAGAAAGGGGCATCATGAGAAGATATGGTTTCTTCATAAGTTGAGGGATCACCCTCTATCAAAAATATGAAGAATCCTTCTCCTAAATTTTTTTCAATCATTTCTCTTTTACTCCTTCGAGGTTCTATATTTTGTTCTGGTTGAGAACTTGATATTTGAACCTGAGAACTAGTAGATGGAGTAAGAGAAGGGTTGGAGGAAGTTGAAGAAGTTCAATCCTTAAGGAAAAATATATTCTCAAAGTAAACTGCATCTCTAGCTTCTATGATTGTGTTATTAGAGATTTCATTTACTTCAGAATGGATTAAAAGAAATCTATTGGCATTAATATCTAGGGCATATCCTATGAACACAACATCTACAGTCTTAGGTCCAATCTTTCTCTTTTTGGGTTTAGGAATCCCTACCTTAGCTAGACATCCCTAAACTTTTAGGTAATTAATCCTAGGGGTTCGATCTTTCCATAACTCATATGGTGTCTTATCATTAGTTTTACTGGATATCCTATTAAGGATATAACATGCTGACAATAAGGCTTCTTCCCAAAGATTATCAGGGGCACCTGAGCTGAGAAATATATCATTTATCATGCCTAACAGAGTGCGATTCTTCCTTTCAGCAACTCCGTTGGGCTGTGGTGAATAAGGAGCAGTAACCTCATGAATAATTCTATGCTCTTCACAGAAGTTAGTCATTTCATTTGATGTATACTCTCCACTACGATCTGATCTAAGAATCTTAATCTTTCTATCTAACTGGTTCTCAACTTCAGAATTATAGACCTTGAATTTGTCTAGAACTTTATCTTTGGTCTTAATAAGGTAGGTATAACAATACTTTGAATGGTCATCTATAAAAGTGACAGTATTTTTTATCATCTCGGGTTAAAACCCTATTGGAATCACAAACGTCACTATGGATAAGTTATAGGAGTTTAGAATCCCTATGGACAGATTTAAATGGTAATATAGTGTGTTTGGCTTGAACACAAATCTCACATTTGTGTTTATCATCTATAGGAGTCTTAGGAATAAGATCTACGTTCATCATTCTTCTAATAGATCCTAAATTCACATGACCTAGTCTGCCGTGCCAAACATTTGAGGATTCAATATTAGCAACAACCAAAGAAGGATTTAAAATTTTATTCATAGTACTCAAAATAAAGAGTCCATCTTTTACAAATTATTTTCCCACAAAAAGTTCATTCTTAGAAAAAACTATTTTATTAGCCGTCATTACAATCTTGTATCCTGAGGCTACAAGTAGAGATCTACTAACTAGATTTTTCCTAACCGACGACACACGAAGCACATCATGGAGAGGTAGAATTTTCTCTGATGTCATCTTCAGATTTATTGTTCCCCTTCCTATAATCAGTGCCGTTGAGCCATCTCCTAGGGTCACGTCTCCTCCACCCGATTTCTGATAGTTAAAAAAATAGGAGCGATCAAACGAAATGTGAACATTAGCTCCGGAATCCAACCACCAATCATCAGATTGATAAGAAATATTAACTACAGGTTGATAGGTTACAGACCTGAAGGAGCTAGAAGACCCATTCAGAATCATGTTAGCCTCTGGCTTGCCTTTTCCTTTGAAGGAGGTTTTGACAGGTTCTTTCTTCCTATGGAAGCAGTTGATGGCCGTATGGTTTGTTTTACCACACACAAAATAAAATTTTTCTTGATCCTGAGTCTGACCAAAGTTTCTAGGTTTCTGAGGTTGCTGGTGATAAGGGTTTTGGTGATTTGGTTGAAAACTCTGCTTCTTTCTTAAGGAGTTTTTTTTGGATTTGAGATGGTGGTTAGTCTTGGATTTGTCATGACTTTCTACAAGGTTTACCTGTATGGGCCACCATAAAAATGTTCCTTGTATATGAAGGAGATCCTTTGTCACATTAGACCAAGAAGGGGGGAGTTTTTTTATCAAGCATCTTATTTTAAGCTTAGTAGAAAAGAATGTTTCCTTGGCTTGAAATTGTCTAAGGTGTTATTGGAATTCATGAATTTGGTCATTGATAGGTTTTTCACCATGACATATCTGTTGAATGTAATCAAACCTAGGTTATGAAATCCAAATACAAGAAATATGAAAATTAAGATACAATAAACAATTTATTGAATGTGGGCACGCACCCGAGCTGGGCCGGACGGCGGAGGCGGCGCGCATGTGTGGCCCATAGGGTTCCCACACAATACTACAATGGAGCAAAAAGAGGTGAAACAATTTATACACAAGCAATTCCAACTCCTTAGCCGATGTGGGACTAAAGGAGTGGAATTTGAGCTTTTGCCATTTTGTGTGTGTGCTCAAAAGCACAAACAGCCACATCATAGTTTATTGATACCAACAAGTTTTAGGCTGTGTTTGGTAGGAATGATGGAAAAGTGGAAGGAAGGAAAAAGATAAAGGATACATTTTTCTTCCATATGGAAAGGAAATATCATTTCCTTCCTTTGTGTTTGGTAGGAAGGATGGAAAAGATAAGAGATGTATTTTCCTTTGTTTGGTATGAAAGAAAAAAATGGAAGGAAAGAAAGTAAAAAAATATAGGGTTTACCAATTCTACCCTCAACTAAAAACACTTATTTACCATTTGACTTCATAAATCATTTTTAAATAATACATTCATATGGAGTATAATTGTTAATTAATACAAGCTTTCACTTTTCCTCCCACTTTTTTGGGATTGTATTTCTTAGGTTATGAGGAAAAAGTAATTCCTCCACTTTTCCTTCCTTCCTATTTTCTTTCCATGTCAAACAATAGAAAATGAATCTTTTCCTTCACTTTTTCTTCATCTATTTTACTTCCTCCCACTTTTCCCTCCTACCAAACACACCCGGCGTTAGGAAGGGCTATGTGTATGACCGGCTTCTTGACATCGGAGGCGACAATTTACTCTAGAGCTCCCTCATCTTCTATCCAACGGCACCTAGGAGGAGAGTAGATTTGTTCACCACTTTTGGTGTGATCTCGGGACTTCAAAGAGAGAGAGTAGAGCTCCGAGAGTGATGATTCTTGTATCTTGTGTTTTCCCATTTAACTTTTGTGAACTTGTTAAATCTAAAAGCAGGTTGGCATTGCCACCACCACCATCGGATAAGTAGTTTGCAGTTTATGGATCGATGTATATCCATTTGTTATGTTGTATATCCAGAATTTGTATTATACTTATTTATCCGAGATTTTGGACAGAGATATGTTATTATTATTTTCTAATGCATGCAACTCCGACTCAATACTCAGCCCAGATTGTAGTGGACCTGTTGAGAACCAAGTCACGAAATGTGATCCCTTGCGGCTGCAGCGAAGTTAGAGGAAAGA
Source organism: Iris pallida (assembly GCA_029216955.1). Taxonomy (NCBI): domain Eukaryota; kingdom Viridiplantae; phylum Streptophyta; class Magnoliopsida; order Asparagales; family Iridaceae; genus Iris; species Iris pallida. The sequence continues at coordinate 272,370 of JANAVB010043420.1, read as the reverse complement.
AGTGGCTCCATCGACATTGATCTTAAGAGTACCGCAAGGTGGTGTCACCCATCTTTGCGGGGATGTCGCCTTGATTTTCATCTGATGGAGTCTTTCCAGCTCTTCAATTTCATCGTGTCCATAGGATGCACATAAATTGGACAACTATTAATATCTTGGGGATGTGTAGGACTACTTTCCTGAAGATTAAATCGCAACTAGGTTTCCATATTAATCTTGTTAGGATCCTTGTTAGCAATCACCCGAATAAAACGCGTATTATACGTGAATTTTTTCGTATCTTACATAAACGTATAAAACTTACGTACTTTTGAAAAATTCGGATTTGTACGCGAATTTTAAGCCTGTGGCGTTTTAAACGTGTACCGTACGAATTTTTAAAAAATTTTGCCAAAAAAATGTGACCAAGAAACCCAACAGTCTTGACTTTATTGACTCTTGTTGCTATTAGATATTAAGACTGGCACAATTCCATCATCCAACATTTTCTTATTCTCACACTGAACCCTTGTTTATGAAGGAGTAGAGGTGGATGCCCTATATATATGCCGAATTTTTAATGCCGAATTGATTCATATGAAACGTACTAAACACGAAATAAATCTGATTCGAATGTCTTTCGTTAGACGAATTTTTGACCGAATTTTACTTATATTGCGCCCATTTATACTCGTACTTTTGTCGTTCCGAATTTTTTCCGTTTGCCGAATTGCTAACAAGGGTTAGGATAGCTCCCATACGATATATTTCCACTAATTCAGAGCTGGACAACCATATTTAGCGGATAGGAAATATATAGAGTTAAAGATTTCTTGTTTACACAAAAAAAAAGGTTTTAATTTTTTTTTCCTTCTATTTTTTTCTTTTCTTTTCTCAAAAGGAACACGAGTCCAAGAAAATCATTGGGACAGTTTCTCATGTCCACATAAGGCGGTGACTTGAATGAGAAGAAAGAAAAAAAAAAAAAATGGAAGCAAATAAGTCATTGGATTTGAAGATGCTTGGACCTTTGGCACTGTGTGAACCCATTTAGTAGCAAGTCAAGATGCTAAAAAGCACTCGCACAACGAGGACTTTGAAAATTCAGGGCTGATAAACTGCTGACTTCACAAACCTTGGTGTCACACCACCCAAATTAACAATAAAAGAATTAAGTAATTGTGCGACTAGACCTGTCAACTGGGCCGGGCCGGCCCAACCAGCACAAGTCCGGCCCAAAAAATTGGCCCATGTGTTAGTCCGATCCGATTAATCGTGGGCCCGGACCGGTCCGGCCCCGTATATTGGGTCGTGTCGGACCACATATATTGATCCATAATATAGGTCCGGCCCGATCCGAAGCCCAATCCCGACCCGATCCAGCCTGGTCCGAGGCCCGGCCCGAAGCTTGACCCGGTTGTAACATCCCCTACTCAATCTCTTTGATTTGTCCCAAATCCTACCAGCTAACAGCAGTGTTATCACTTTCACAAGGAAAAAAAGAATTTATGTACACTACAAACAATCTGTCATCCAAATATGACTTGTACCACTGCCTAAAACAACAAGTGCAAGTGGTGGTGCCTCTATTATTATTATGATTATATAGTGTAGTAGTGAATCGAATTTAAATGAAATGAATGTTTGAATTCAACTGAATTGAATTGAAATTCAATTCAATTCATTTCAATATATATTAGTTGCAAGTTGCTGCAACATATATATTGGCCAACCATGTAGAGTCATTTATACAAAAACTATTGATTGATCAATGAAATAAAAACCCATGACTGTTATATGTATATACTGAACTGAATTGAATTAAAATGATGGATTGGCCTCCAGTGCGACCCGGCCCAGTCCCTTATATTGGTCGCATCCGGCCCGGCCCGATCCGATCCGAAGCCCACGTGTCGTGGATCAGGTGCCGGACTGGACTTAAAATTTTCATCCATAGTTCAGTCCGCCGTTACAGTTCATGGACTCAAGAGGCCCGGTCCGAGCCCGGCCCGGCCCACTCAAACTTGTGCCGGGCCGGGCCGGAGGACCAATTTGTGACATGAGCTAGCTAGGCGGGCAATTTTGGTCAAAGCGAATGCTGTACATTCTGACTTGTGCATCATACCAATTGTCATTTTCCATTAGCAAATTACAGAATTATTTGTCTGTTACAAAAGTTTTTTTTAATATAATTTTAGTCAGAAAGAAAAGTTACGAATTAAAATATGGATGGAGAGAGGGTGGGGAAGAAGAATCTTGCTTCTCATGGATGAAAGATTGACCCGAATGTACTAGGCTTTGAAGGGGTAGAATTTTATCCACGGGACGGATAGGTCCACATCCTCCTAAATCCTAACTAATTTTGACTCGTAATAGCTTGGATCTAAAAATAATTAATATATATATATATATATATATATATATATATATATATATATATATATATATATATATATATATATATATAGAGCATCCTAGACCTAGAGTGGAGTGAATATTGTATAATTAGAATTAAACTCAAATAGAATTTGCTAATAGACAACTTAAAGAAGTGTTAGAAATAAGACAAGAACTCAAATATCCAATGTATCCTAGTATCCTTCGTGAGTCACTCTAATTCTGGAATTCTTTCCGGCTTTAATCCATTATTATTATAAAAAATTAGTTATACTGGTGAGAGCTTTGATCTGCATGTGCATCGTCAACTTCATAGACGCGAGCTTTGATTCGAATGGCTCACTGACTTCTACACAAGCTTTGATATGAAGGCTTGTGGATTTCAACCACTTACAAGAAAGATGATCTTTTAACAACAATTTGAGGATTACAATTTACAAGTCAAATTAAACTAATCTCAAATAGATTTTGGCAAGTGAAAGCTCTTGAATGTGGAGAGTTTTAGAGTATGTGATTTTTAAGTATATGGTCCAGAAATTTTAGACACTTAGAGATTTTTTGAAAGTAGGCAAACAATTGCTTATAGCACAACACACAGATGCTCATAAAAGATTTGTTATTGCAACAATAGTATAACGACTTTGAATTTATAGTCGTTATAATGTTTATAGAGAGAATTAAAGTAGAATAGTATGTTAACGGTATATTGACAGTATACTGGTGTTATACTAACAGAATACTATCAATGTATTGATGAATAAAAGTTTATCATTATGGAAAGTTTTGTGAATGAGAAGGAAAAATATTATACTGGCAGTATATTTGTTGATATACTCCTGGTGTGTTAATTGTTTGAAATAGAAAAACTGTTTGAAGAAAATGCATAATTTTGAACATATTCCAGTTGAAATTAGCCTAAACTGTATAGAAAGATCTTGGAGATTACTTTTCAAAAACAAGTTTTGCAAGTCAAAAAGATGTTTCACAAGTCAAAATGATGTTTGTAGCTCAAGATATGGCTCAAAAGAGTGAAGGTGTGTCGGAATGGAGTGCAAAAAAATTTCTACAGACATGTGATATCTTGTGTCTTGATTCTGGCAATATTAGGGACATATTTTGGAAAACTTGTGCACGTATAACTTTTAGGCATGGAAGTCTAGTTTTAAAAAAAAAAGAAAAAGAAAAAAAAAGTTACAAGTAAAAATAATATTAATACCTCCATATATGATTGAAATAAGGGTAAATGACAAAAACAAAAACCTCGTTAAATATCCGACTTTTGTAAATTAAGACCTATTAATCATTTTTAGCAATTCGTTTCTCCTTAGATTACAAATTCGCTCAATAAGGGCCCTCCAGCCAAAATTAAAATTTGTAATTCCGAAAATGTCCCTGCCCCCCCCTCTCCCCCCCCCCCCCTCCCCCGGTGGCGACCCCCCAGCTCCGTCCGACTCCCTGCCCTCCCCCCGCCGGCCCTGCCCCCCTGTCCTTCCCCCGTCGCCCCTGCCCCCTGTCCTTCCCTTGCTCGACCACCCTGCCCTCCCCCCGCCGGCGAGCCCCCAGCCCCGCCCGTCCCCCGCAAGCCTCCCCCCCGACCTCGCCCCCTGCCCTCCCCCCCTCCCCCCGCCCGACCCCCCCGCCGGCCCTCCCCCGGAGGTGAGCCCCCAGCCCCGCCCGTCCCTCGCGAGCCTCCCCCCCGACCTCTCCGGCCCTGCACGGCCCTCCCCCACACTCGCCGGCTCCCCGCGGCCCTACCCCACCCTCGCCCCGGCCCCGCGGCCCTCCCCGTGGCATCGCCGGCCACCCAGTCCCTCCATCAACGACTGAGGAAGGAGAGGAAGGGGGGGGGGGGGGGGGGGGGGGGGGAGGGAGGGATAAAATTGTCATTTGGGAGTTTTTTGCAACAAAAAATAACTAGTGAAAAATTTAAGAGCATGGGATCTTTTTTTGCGAAAATGGTCAATCTAGGGAGATTTTTTTTTGTCATTTACCCTACCCTTGAAATAGTGTAGGGGTGATGTGCTCAACATAAGTGCAAGTTTAAAAGTTAATTGACATTTGAAATAAAGCCTAAATCCTAACTTGAGAACTATATAAACTAGAATGCATGCCAATTAAAACTTATACGTTTATGGCTTTAACTATAAGTTATCCTGAGACCAAGGTTAAGTTTGAACTTTCAATATCATTTACATACTTGTGTTACATCATTTACTTAGGATAACTCAACTTATACTATACTAATAAAAAAAAATACAAAATTGACCAAAATATCTTAAAGTATCTTGATTCTTCATATGGCTTGGCTTCTTCAAGTTTGTCAATCTTTGGTAGATTTTGAATTTCCATCAGGACACTTGCATCTTGATACCTTTCTATTTCTAAGTTGACTTCGATACGGATTTGAGTTCGTGTATCCTCGTATCTTGATGTTTTCTAATTGGCTAGGATGCAACTTAAATTCTTGTATATTTGGCTCATCGTGATTTCTTCATTTGCATGTCCATGACTAATCTTGCTTCAAAATATTCAAATTTTTTTTTTTGTAAAATAAATATTATGGAAACAAAATAATATACATAGTAGCAGGATACATAGAGTAGGTTACTATCCATATTATACCCAAAACTACAGATATCATGAAATACAGGTGTAGATTGTTATATTGTATCTCGTTTTCGGAGGTGAGATCAGGATGAGAGAGAGATAGATCACTTGTTAGCTAGAACAAGGGTAGGGTAATGAGATGGGCGTGAAAGAAGGCTTCAGTCTAGTGATCCAGACCCTATGGGGTAGCATGCAGGATTGAAAGAAATATCTTACGAAATTTACCTACTCGAGTCGAGGCGAGCAAAGTGAGTTTTTTCCATTTTCTTCAGTCAATAGGTGTTAGCTTAACAAGGCGAAAGCCCAAAAGGGAATTTGAGGAAGGCTATCAAATTCTTAATGTTGGGGCGTAGAGTTTTTCCATAGCTTCTTAAGCGAAGCGAGTGAGGCCAGCTTCTGAGCTCTTTTCGGAAGTCGACATACTGTTTTGAATCTTTTGAAAGATTTCTTAGACTTTGTATTTTGAGGAAAAAGCTTATCTCACTTATCTTATTCCGCTCAAATGGGGGGTGACAATGGAGTTGGCAATTTAGTCCTATATTGGATATGATGTGGGATCATGATGTGTAGATAATTGAAATTTGTTCAGACCTTACATGAAAATTTTCTTTTAAGGCATATGGACCCAGTCCAAAATCGCACCTTTTGGGTCAACTTCGGTTTGAATCACACCGCGTTCCCAACAAAGCGGTATCAGAGCCTATAGTTACGGGACTGGTTTGTACGACTCCAATTGGTTCGAGATAGATTGTAATGAACGCTCATGCGTATAATCGAATTATAAGGACTCTCTTCTCAAGGTGGAGTTAGGAGCATCCTCCATAAGGTAATCTGGGTGTCAAGAAATTCGCCGGCGGAAGACGGATCAGACATAATTTGGAGGCAACTACACGAATTGGTTTCGATGGTGGGTCCGACACGTCCAAGGTGGAGCAAGGCATGTTGTGGTTGGCTTACAATGGTAGTGTGGATGAACGTATCAGTTTGGCTCTATGGTCGAACGAATCGAGATGACAATATGTTCGATCTCCTAAGTGATCGACTAACAGAAACGAGCAAAATATATCTGGGTGCTAAAGTTGTTCGGTTAACGAAAAAAAGGTAAGGTGAAGATTGTTGAATTGTATCTCGTTTCTGGTTGAGCGCTCAAATGGATTGACAATGGAGTTGACAATCTAGTCCCACGTCGGGTAGGAGGTGAGATCATGAGGTGTAGATAATTGAGATTTGTTTAAGCCTTACATGAAAATTCTTTTAAAGCATATGAGCACATCCACTATTGCACCTCATAGACCAACTCCGGTTCGGATCACACCGCGTTCCCAACATAGATGATAATAGTGCACACTAGGACAAAATTAAGTTTAAGTATTAACACACTAAGAAACTTAATCGATTAATCAATCAAAATACTAAAAGTAATCATTGAACTAACAATACGTTCTTCTGTGAAGATCAATAATTTTAAAAATAAAAAACTTAATCGACTAATCATAATCAAAATACTAAAAGTAACCATTGGACTAACAATGCGTTCAAGATTTATCTCTCTGTAATACCTTCTTAGAATTTTTAAAAAATCGAAGCGTTGTCCCACTTCACAAAATACACCAATGAAAATAAATTTTCCATTTCTTCCACAAGAAACTATTTGAAAATTTCAATGCTAAAGGCATTTAGGGACATCACACTTTCTACAATTCTGAACTATTAAAATTTTTGCAGTCATCTGTGAGAACCGTCAAAATTTTAACAATTATGTACATATTCAGTACTGTCTGTCTGACTGACCTCATTCACGATTGCTAAAATTTCTACAATCCTGACTATGGACAGGACCCCGGAAAATGGTGGCAGTCCTTAATAGCAAATGTAGTGCCAGAGAAAATGCAGTGCACTTTGGAATGGAAATGCAGTAGACAGCTAGTCTCTACTTGGGTCCCTCTACTTTCCCAGAAGCTGCAAAATTTCTTGGCGTGACCTTTCGAGCATTGACACCACCTTGGACCAGATTTTATGCACGTTGGCTTTTGGTTCCGCATAAATAGCACAAAGTCCTGTGACCAAGAGAGCACCCTTAGCTTAGCTTTCATACTAGCCTCTCAATCCTTTCGTCCTCGGGAGAATAATTGCAGGAACATGGTGAGAGCTCCGTGCTGTGAGAAGATGGGTCTGAAGAAGGGGCCATGGACACCAGAGGAAGACCTCGTACTCATCACCTACATCAGGAAGTTTGGCCACGGGAACTGGCGTGCGCTACCAAAACAAGCTGGTAAGTCAGTCCTCACCACCCATGACTCAAGATTGCATGGCTTTAACATGAAACTTAAACTTATGGGACAATCTACATCAGAAGCAGTGAGCCGGACTCATCTTACACCTTCCTCCTCATCTATTTGATGGCATAGAAATGAGGAGGATGTCACTGCATACACTCATCCCTATGCCATCAAGTAGACGGCATAGAATGTGCACGGTGAGCCGGCTCACTGAATAATTTCTTTCAGTTTAGAGGTGTTCATAAATAATTTCTCGAATGATTCGAGATCTCGAGGATAGGCTTCTTCTTCCATCCGTGATTTTTTTTTCTGGGCCGTGGCTCGATTCCATCCAGCGGTCCATTAGCTTTATGTCTTTTCTCATTAACCACTAGGATCTCTTGAGTTCTTCCATCCATGAATTAATTGCATTGAACTATAAGATTTCATATGGGTAGATCAATCAAAAGAAAGAAAATGTTAATGCTCATCTTCCTTGGCTAATATTAATTCAGGTCTGTTGAGGTGTGGGAAGAGCTGCAGGCTCCGTTGGACGAACTACTTGCGACCGGACATCAAGAGAGGGAACTTCACCAGAGAAGAAGAGGAGATGATCATCAGCTTGCATGAAATGCTGGGAAATAGGTAATATATAATTTGCTGTTATAAAAATCCAGTAATTGTTGATTGTCAATTACCTTCAAAAAAAAGGAAAGAGTTACTTTCAGTATTCCATATCCATTGTTTTCGTTTAGTCATTCAAATATATAAAGGTTCAGCTATAAATATGGGCCATAAATATACATAAACCATCCATGCTATACAGAAATAAATAGCCTCTTACTATTAAATAGCTGAGGTTTTGAATTTGAATATTATCATGTGTTCTATAAGAAACTGTCCATTGATAGATAGGTTATTTAGAGCATCCATACCATACTTTTTTTTTTTTTTTTTTAAATTATGTAAATTATTACTTTTGGAGTATTTTCTTCGGCACACAATGATGCACTCCAAATAACACACCAGATTCATACTTCAAATTAATCTTTTTTTTTTCTTCCTCTTTTTTCTCTCTTTATTTTTCCTTCCATTTTCCCTCTTGGTGGGGCCCAGTTTGGTTACTGTTCACGAGTAAGAACACGTTCCAAATTTGGAGAGCTTCTTGGCTTGTTAGCATTTTTCAAATATGGACAAGAGCCCACTGCAGCCCTCTAAATACTACACATTTTTACTAAAGCAAAAATATAGCACTTCAAACCACTCCCATTGTGTATGTTCTTAGTTTTTAGGGTCTAGTATAATATTCAAAATTTACGTTTATGTCACCGTATTGTCTAAAGAGGGTATGAGTATTCTAACCAGCCAAAATAGATACCTAAATTCAATTTTTGAATATTATATAAGATCATAAAACTAAACATAGATTTTGAATATTAAGAAACGCGGCCGGTCTAAATCAACCATGAGGCCGTGACCCAACTCTCTTAAGAAAATCTATACGTAAATTTTGAATATTATATAAGGTCCTAAAACAAAATAACCCTTGATAACTAAATGTATTAGGGACCACAAGATAAAATAAATTATATATATGTGGTCCTCTAATCAGTGTAATACTTCCCTAACAGTACTTTGCTACAGAAATAGATCTCAATTAATGTACTCTTCTTTCTCCATTTTGAAGCAAAACACTATAGAAGCATTAGTTTATTAGTTTGCAAAGAACATTTTGAATAGAGACAACACATTGAAGGGCTCACAAGATTCCCTTCATCCTTGTCCTTTGTAACAATGACTACTCTGTCTTCCCTCTTCATCACGCACACAAACACCAAACACAATGCCAAACAGTCAGAAAATCAATTAAACTTATGGATTTCCATGCCAGGAAGCCTGATTTTGTCTATCATAATTATAACAAAGTACACTTAAACAAGTACTACTTGGATATGAAATCACTGCCAACTCTTAATATATAAGCAACTTGATCAGTATTAAAACAGATGCATATCGATCGCGAATCTCTTATAATATTAGCTTAATCATTTGCCTTTTTTAAAACTTATTCAGATGGTCGGCGATCGCGGCGAAGTTGCCGGGGAGAACTGACAACGAGATCAAGAACGTGTGGCACACCCACTTGAAGAAACGGTCGGGTTCGGACAAGGCCACCCTGCAGGAGCCAGTACCACCTAAGCGGAAGAAGCGCTGCGACGCCAAGGCTGGCGCCGATGACCGGTCCCGAGCGCGGTCGTGCAGCGATATCTCGTACTCTGCCGCCACCACGACGTCCTCCGATGTCACTAGAGAGAGTAACGAGCCGGAGCTTGAGATCAAGGAGGAGTGCCTGGACTCTTTAGAAGGGTTCCCTGAGATTGACGAGAGCTTCTGGTCCGACGCATTGTCCATGGACTACGCTAGCGCTGATCCTCTGGACTCCTTGGCTATGCCTAATGGCGACGACGAGATGAGTTACTGGTTGAAGGTGTTCATGGAAGCCGGAGATTCACTGCAGTTGCCGGAGATTTAAAGGACCGTCAGGAATTAAGTTAACTGCAGCGCCTTTTTTTTTCCCTTTCTTTCTGCGGTGGAGAGAGATGTTGAGATTAACATTTTCCATTTGTTATTATGGAATAATTTGAGAGAATAGCTTAGGGGGGATTAGAGTGGAGTAGAAATTAACTACTTCACTATAACATTGTAAGAAGAGTTTCGTTCCTTCAAAATTAGTAAGGCAATTGTATGATAATCTACATTTTGTCTTCCCAACAAATGATCATCATTTGTCTGTTGGAAAATTTCTGTCAGCCATGAATGAATGATGCTAACAACTAATGTTGAAACCAAGAGCGAAGCCAGGATTTTAGTTTACCTAGTTGAACTTAAAAAGTTTTAAAAGAAATTAGTACAAAAAATTATTTACTTAATAATAAGTTAAACTAGACATTCCACGCTTAATATTTCTTTGAATGCCATCATAATTCAAATGTGTGAATCAAATATTATTTTTCAACAAAAAAAAAGTTATCAAAATAACATAGGATATTCTTCTTAAGCAGACATGTTGCTTAAGACAAAGAAAGTGTCGACGACGGGATTTGACGATGCTCATGTAGCTCCTCCTTCGACTGTCGTTGCAATGCGACAACGATGGTGCGTTCTTGATTATGATGAGGGTTTTCGGTTGAAGATAAGTAGAGGAGAGGAGAGAAGATGAGTTATGGAGAGAGAAAGGTTGAGTGAGGAGTGTTCGTACGGGAAGAGAGGAGAGTGAGGTTCTGGGGAAGGGACAGATCAAGTTGTACATTGCTTTGCGCTGTACAAGGGACTTAGAGGAAGAGGGAGAGCTGGAAATTGGAAAAAATGTAGGATATTGTCGTGTGTGGGCTTGGATAAGAGACTGGAGGAGAGAGGGATATGGATGTGAGAGAGAGAGAGAGAGAGAGAGAGAGAGAGAGAGGGGGGGGGGGGGGGGAGAGGGAACTGGGGTGCTGAGTATGGGTTGCTATGACATTGGAATGAGCTGACATATATAAAAAAATGTGAGTTGGAGCCCACCAGTGGCACCTCCCTTGTTTGGAACTGAGGTCGTTCCATTGTTTAAGAATAAATGCATTGAATAGTTCTATTACTTTTGTGATCTTCTAGCTCCATGTCGATTACGCTAATTTTAGTTCCATAATGGCTAGAATAGCTAGCTCGCTATGCAACTCTCCCTATATATAGTTGCTTTGAGCCTAATATAGATATTTCCAAAATATTCTCTTAACATGGTATCAAAACTAGGATGATCTTGACCCTTAGCTCTCCATCTTTATACCTAAATCAATACATAGCCTTGCACTTAATTAAACCCTAATTGTTTCCAATATCCTAGCCTATCGCCACCATCTCTTCAAATGTCAACCCTAGGGTTTAACCTTCCTCTTAACTTTTCCTTTTCCTCTTTTGCAACTTCTGCCCTCTTCTCAATCGTTGTCGAAGAGGGAACCAAACCATAGCAGCTTGATAGGAATGTTGGTCATTTGTCAGAACTATTGAGAGTAGCTCATTAATCGCCTACACCAGCCTCTACTCCTGTAACAACACTTGCTCCTTAACTGCTCCATAAATGTCCCCCATGCCTCCAACACATCTATAACCTCCTCATTCTGGTTCCAATCAACGTCCACAATGCTTGTTGGTCCCTCCAAGATGTCTGTTCCATCATTCTTCTCCAATTAGATCTTACGACGCCTTTGGCCATCTGTTGGCCAAAAAAATACCACGAAAATGACACCAACCCAGCCGAAGCTAACAAACCACAGTTACACACAAGTACCAAGACATATCAAACACACCATATATATGTTCGATCACTAGGTCACCTGGACAGATCCTAATCTATATAACTCAAATGTACAAGATTGATTACATAATGTTAAACTTTTTGTCCCCAACTTTAACCCCTCATGTCACACCCCAGTACCGAAATACGGGGGTATGACATGGCCAGCTACGAACTATGAAGTACATTGGTACCCCGTAGTATGGTCACGACTGCCACTAGACAAGGGGTGGATACTACAAGACAAGTCACATAGGATCTCACATGATATAAACTATATCTCAATCACTCAATCAGGAAATAGAAATATATGTCATATAAGATAAAGAAATTAGGCATTCTCGACGCTCTATCAAAATAATTATGAAGCTAGTTATACAAAATAAAGAGCTAGCACAGTGCCAAATATACATGATCCTAGCTAGCTGTAGTCTGAATAAGTACAACCATGTGAAAGAAAATATCCAAACTATCAGGCTAAATAGGTGCATGTGGCTAAATGCCCAAAATATACAAAATGCTATAAGTGTGAAGAAAAAACCCACTCAAGCTCCTCGACGGCCATCTGCCTGGTGCAGGTCATTAGTTAGGAGAAGATACGTTGGATCCTCGAGCTCGGGCTCTAAATCTGTCCAAACAAAACCATAGGGTCAAGACCCCTAATAGCAAGTACCATAAGGAAGCACGAACGAATGAAATAAAAACCAAATCAAAACACATAGAAGTGACATGTGCCATAGGTTAGGCATATATACCATCACTGAGGTAATACGACATCCCTACACCAAACAAGAACAATAGTTGATGTACCATGCCAAGAAAGAGTATATTCTCCTGCTATGGTCAGGTACATGCACCTATATCGTGGCTTTAATCCATGCATAGCCTATCGTAACATAGTAGCCCAACTCCATAACTAAACAGGGACAAGGGTTGCCACATCACGATAGTCCATGTCCCTAGACTACTAATAAATGATACTGAAGAAAAAAAAGTTTAAGTATCGACAACTCAGTTTTTACAACTTGTTATATGGTATCTAGGTTACCTAGTAATGCAATAGTATATATGGATCCTCAAATTGTGCAGTAGAGAGTGAGACTAGCCATGCCAAAATACATACTCACAAATATAATAATAACCAAAAGTCTCTTATAATGCCATTGAGCTACGCATGATCAGTAATGGTTCCAGCCCTCCTATAGAGATATGCTAGCTCGACGTATAATAGTGGTCAGATACTACACTCCACTAGAGTAGATGATATACAATATCCGACGGATGGCCAATAATGCACGATCTTGGGATCTAATTCCCTTCCAATGCTTTTACGAGTTTTAAGTACCTAGTTAACCATACCGTTATATGAAATCTCGTACCATGGTCACATGATCATTCCCCCTAAATGTCATACCGTACTACGAGTATGTGAGGAGTGAATCCATATTGGTTCACCCAAGGGTACGTCCTAATCTAGATTCATCCTTGGTGTAATACAACAATCAATCAAACATCCTAACTGCACTGTAGATACTGACCAACTACAAGGATATCCGTGCAAGAATTAGAAATAAACTATAATATATTATAAAATCAAGTAGCATCTCAGTATGTAGGTATAAGGAGTAGGTAGCACACTCTGTGCAATATCAAGAGTACCAATATGGATACAAGTAGTCAAATCTGGTACATGATCAATCAATCAGCCTATTAATTACATCAGGCTCAATCCTCTACTCAGATAGAATCATGCATATCGAAGTAGGTATTTAGTCTATATGTAATAGTCTATCAAGTATATTACTAGGACCAACACTCCTATCATCAAGTTCATCGAACAATGATCATGATCCAGGTAATTTGGAACATCACTAGTCCTCGAGTTTCAACATCATATACAAACTAACATGATCTAGAAGTCCCCAAGTACTGATACAAAATCATGTTATACGGTTTCTAAATATCATAGGAGAAGGTTTGGAAGTCGACTAGCTCATAAAATTACTAATACTCAAATTTTGGTCACCAACAGGTATACCGTACTATACCGATAAATTCCAAATTCCAGATAGTCACGATATATCAAAAAATTCTTGATAGATTTTAGGTGATGAAAAATTGGTGTACAACGGTATACCGATAGTATATCATGGTGAGCCATCATTGTTGTACACGCACAGTAAACCCCTCAAAATTTTATTTTTAGGATTCCAGTCTCACCCCAAACCCGTCCAATGTTGCCCTAACAAAATTTAATGCTAGTAATACACCACATATTAAACTATTTTGGTATTATAAATCACAAATATCACAAGTTTTCACCAAACCTACCATGTTTTCCAAATGAAAACCCTACATCTAATGTAGGGAAACATTTCAAATCCTAAACCAAAAAAGCCACAATGTAGTTGTAAGGAAGTAATTAAAATATAGCTAAATGACAACTAATAAAGAAATCTAAGCATGTATCAAGAAAAGAACAAAAATTCAAAGAAAATACATATTTCATTATTCAAGCAAGATCGATGTACTTGCCTTGGATTTAGATATCCAAGCCTACTCTTCTATTTCTCCTCCAAGAAGGATTTAGAAATCTCCCCCTAGATCTCAAGACCTTGCTCCTATGAAATCCCAAGGAAGGAGAAGGAAGAACAAATAGAGAAAAATAGAGAAGGAAGAAGAAAAAGAGAAAAGAGAAAAGAGAAAAAAGAAAAGAGAAAAGAGAGGAAGAAAAGTGGTTTTAAATGGAGAGAGTGATGCTTGGCCCTTGATAATGCCAAGTCATCAATCTATAGAATCTGTCATTCAATCCCAGCCACAGAAACAAAACTAACTAACCATTGGATAAAAGAATAGGTATAGTCAGCGGGCTGAATGGTCAAAACTGCGACCAGACAATATATCGTACCGCAGTATATCGATTGTATACAAATTAGAAACTAAAGTTCCTATTTTTGGGAAATTTTAGGGTGCTTCATTCTACGTACGGGTCATAATACAGGTCTATGGTCATTGGATATTCTACAAGTTTAGGATAATCTCATGCATAATTATCTTACTATAAAATCCATACACCAAATATAGTTGCATAAGTCAGTTAATTAGTTCATCAACCAAGGCTCTAATGGCTATAATATATAAAAAAATCTTTGACATAACATAGACTAGTATTCTTTCACCATAGTAGTGAACCACACTTATAACCAAACAAGGACAAGGGGTAGCACATACTTTGAGACGAGATACTACTCCGTGAGTACACCCACAAGAAAATCTCTTAAATTAGATACTCACCAAGATACACAAATCTACTAAGGATTCAGGTATGAGCAATACGTGTAAGATACATTATCCTTATATGATACATGAATTTGAGATACAGGATATAGAAACTATATAAAAATATGTTTATAAGGAACGGGGAGTGACACCTCACAAATCTCAAAAGAAAAAGAAGATACACAATAAAATTACTCGTAAATCATGTGATGATCCCTCTGAACGAAGAAGATGACTCCTCGAAGATATCTTCTCTTCAGACTATCTTAAAAAGCTAGTATTAATAGCAAAGCATGGAATTTCTTTTAGATTTCTATGGGCTTGTCTCCCTAAATATTTCTTCTGAGCATCTCTTGAGCAAGCCCCCTTAGCCTCCTTATATAGTTTAAGAAAATCTAATTTATGGTTACAAAATTCATAAATTAGCCCAGTAATAATCTAACAGTCCAAATTAGGTCACACGGTTAAAAACACATGTTGATTTGGCTATATTGCCAAATTCTGACATAAGGTATACCATGGTGTACCGCCAGACCTTCAAAAATATTCTAGAATAAAACTGCAAAACTCGATATACCTCTAGTATAGTTCGGTATATGACTTCTGTTGTTTTGGCTCTATTTTGAGTCCTAGTTCAGCCATCAAAACCCAACGCATTCGTCGCAACTCTCATCGATGCTTCACAATGCCCTAGAATATTCTTTCACACACATTGAATTGAGGTTAACCCAACACCATCCACCAACAAATTTAAGCTTTCTATTGACCATATTTAATGGCTCTCCAATTCATAATTCAATAACTTCCACAAATATGCCTATTGACTACACATTTGACATGCCCCACAACTATAATACTGGCAAGTAGGGATGGACCAGGCCAGCTACGTATACCAAAGTACTCCAGTACTCTGAGACCAAAGTACTCCAGTACTTTGAGATACAGACAAAACTGTATAGATGGAGGTTACTACTACAAGCCAACAGTCAATCCTGGGTAAAAAAAAATCCTAGATATCTCAATTACAGACAAATAAGTAAAGTACAAAAGAATGATCATCAAGCATATAAGACAGTAAAGCATTCCAAACTATAATATATAGATGATCATGAAGCTAGTAATACAAAATGAAGAATTAGCAAGAGTGTAAGTTATACATGATCATCTCTAGTTGCAGTCTAGTATATGCAGATCATGTCATGCCCGTAGGCTAATGTCATGGTCCAAAATACGAGCTAAACACGTGCTCGATGGCTAAATGCCATAAAAGAATATGTTCCATCTAATGGATTTACACCAATGGACGATTCTACAAGCTCCAGACCTTACTAGGATCTATTGATTCTATTTCTGACATTATTGCTTTTTGCCAAGATTTTAATTTTTTTATTTATCTTGGAGTGCTTTACTATAGTTACAGGGATCATAATCTTGTTCCTCAGGGACGAAGTCTGACGACTCTCCCAAGAACATAAATCTATCAGATTATATCATAACCCTCCCACTATGATGAGGCACTATAGGTTATGGTGTAACATTTATGACATATTGTACAGTTACTTGTGGTTCCTCCTCTTGCACTGTTGGTATTGAAGTATTAGGTGTCTCTCCTATCAACTTTTCTAGAACAACTCTACTAATGGATTTATGGTTTATCACATAGTATTCAACTAAGAATCGGACATTGGTGCTAACAATGATCTTCTGATCCTTTGGACTATAAAATAAATCTCCTTTCATTTCTCTTGGATAGCCTACAAACAAGTGTACTTCTGTACGAGATTCTAACTTATCTATTTTTTATTCAGCAGATGTGCTGGACTACTCCAAATCCGAACATCGTTTCAGACTAGGCTTTCGCACCATCCACAGCTGACACAAAATTAGAATAAATTCCCAGCCCATACTCCTCTGACAAAATTTTATTACCTATATCTGAAAAATAACCAGGTCCTTAGGTACATAGCAAGGCACATAATATATAGGCTAAGGTACAGTAAATGAAATATCTCGGGATGACTACACCAACCTGACGTGACGCTGTGAGGACAACGTTTGCAAGCGCAAACATCTTCAAATTAATTACAACATGGCAAGAATATACATATAAACGTAGCGACGTGTCAGAGTCTCAATGGTAACTAAGAAAGAAACATGGATCCCCGAAAATAGTTATTCTCTCCGAATAAATATATGTACATAATAGAAATGTATAGTACACAACATGGCCCGCACAAGTAGTAATTATCCTCAACTCAAGAATCAATAAGTTTCATCCACAATTTACCGTTATGAGCTCTATCTAGATGGCAAATCCTATGACATATCTATAAAATAAAATAACAACACCAACCCTGTCCTACAATCATCAAAAAAAATTTGGTATATCAGGAAATCAATCTCAGGTATCCGGAATTATACGTGTCAATCACGTGTCGTATCCTACAAGTCTTAATGGAAATAAAATCTAAAAAATCACAAGAAGACTCTAGATATCAATACTAGACAACTCAACAGTTGAATGCACCCGAATATAATCCAAAAGCACGTATTGATATAACCACTAAGGTCCAAGACAATAACATAAATACAAGAAATAAAATACAAATGATAAAACAAGAACTGAACGATAGCAAGGCGCACTTGCCTGATTTCGCAGTGTGAAGTTAAAAAGTAGCTCCAGTATCAACACCTACGGAATCCAATGCACCTAAATATTTAATTAACTACTTTTAGTATTCAACCAATAAACTTATAATATGACTAAATTATCTAAATTATTATTACTAACCATAAATAACCATGTCCAAGTACCTCATGGAACCATAAATTATGATTTCGCCTAGCTACGCGACTTGCTTTCCTGAGGAAGTCACGACTTCCAAATTCCTCCTTTACCTATTCCCTTGACCAACCTTGGCAGCAAAGATAGGATCAATATGCACAACAATATACATGTTTCCATAAGACATTGGGATCTAGTTTTATGGTTTTCAACTTTCAAAATTTACGGTTAAGTCCCTACTTCAAGGGCATGCATATAAATTATCTAAAATCATAAAAATAATAATTTAAATATAATTTATTTGGAATTAAACTCTAAATTCTAGATTTAGAATTGAAGAAAAATTCATTGCTAGTTGACTTCTATGTCAGCTAGTCTATCCGAAACTTGTCCAAAATATCACCAAACTTCTAATATGACTTAAATACATAAATATTTTAAATAGAATCAATAATGATTAATTCATAGAAAAAAACTTGAATTTAATGGTCTAACCAACCACTAAGTTTTGGCTATTCTATGTCAGTAATTTACCCGAAAAGCTAGTATTTTGATCATTGTTTTTTTTCGATCAGATCTAAGATGATAAAATCATTAAAATATATTTAGAAATTATATCCTACAGTAATAAACCTACATTAGATCAAGTTTTCAATTTTTTTAACAAATTTATAAAGTTCCTTCACAATGGTGCTCAAAATTAGCTCTACCGTAACCCGATTTCTCAACAATCCAACATGCAACTTCTAGAGATAAAAACATAGGATAAAAGAGATCAAAATCTAATTGATATAATATTAAACTAAAATTTCCTAAAAAATTAATAGCATAGAGTTTGAGATGGAAAAAGATAAAAATTTATCGAAATACTTTGCTATGAGGGTTGTGTTTGCTCCTTCTTGTCCAATATATCAACTTTTCAACTTTGCTTGCTTGATAACCCCTTTTAGATAGGTTTGAAGGTGTTTACAATGGTTCTTGATGATGGTGAAGATGGTGCTTCTGGGGTTTGTTTTGAGAAGTTGGATGGATGGATGATGAAAAGGATATGTTTTTACGATGGAGGAAGAGGTGGTTGATGAAGGGGATGAAGTTGGATGGTTGTTAGGGCTTGGTGTTTCTCGTAAATTTGAGACGAGAGGTGTGAGGTGGCCGACCACAAGGAGGAAGGAGGTGGAGGCAATAGTATGCTAGGGTTTTTGGTTAGGGTTTGATAGAAAGTAGTTATATATGTATGGGCCTTTGGAGAGTTGCATGTAAATAAGGTTTTTAGAAACCCTTGCTAGGGGGTTCGACCAAGGTGGAGAGGATTGTGGATGAATATTGCATGGTGTAGGCCCCACTTGGTTGGGTTAGTTAATTGGTTAGTTGGGGTAGCTTGTTGGTTGGCTAAGGATTTAACTAAATATAACCATATATAGAACCTTCTAATATTTATGTAAATATAAGTCAAAAATCTTAATATATATAACATATATATTTACTAATGCATTTAAATGCACAACATGTCTACGTAGGTTTGGATTTGACTTATAAGAAGTTCGGAAAGGTTTAGTACAATCAGGTCTCCTAAAAAGTTAAAAAGGCTTCTATAACTAATTAATGAATCAAAAATATGGTTAGAACCACAACTTGAATTGTTAACATGTAAGGAACTAAAATATGACTATGCCATCCCTACCATGTCTAGTATGCTAGTTATGGCACCCGACTACACTAGGCATGCCATAGTTCTTAGTCAACATGTATACTAAAATTCAACTATGACTATTGTCATGCCCCGATCCCGCTAGGGTTGTTCGTCTTCGATTTGATCCCTGCGGGATCGTTCGTCCTCGCTAAGGTGTGATGCCATATAAGTCTAAGTTGTGCTTGCACAAGGCCAATATCCGCACAATACAACTAGACAAGATAAAACACATGCACACAACATATTTAATTGTAGAAAACCAAATAGTGGACACAGAGATTGGAAATGGAAATACTTATTTGATTAATAACTTGATAGGATTCCAAAGTACAAAGATTACGACTCAAATGCTATAATTTGATTACATATCTCTCATTGAAACTCTTTTTCAAAATAGCCATAATGTCCATACATCATATCCCTTATTACGTACTTGAAATGAAAAGACACCTTCAAAAAAAATTTGCAACTAGACTTGAAATAAAAATGCTTTGAGGCAACAGACAAGCTCTATTGGGATGGACGAGCTTTAATGCCTCACTTGAAATCCCTCTGTCTCCTTGTAAGCTGAAAAAGATGCCTACAACGTGGGTCAGTACACATCTTGTACTGACGAGTGACTTTCGGCTGAAACTAACAACTATCTGCACTAAGTCAACATATGAAGCTAGCATACAATTATTGTGTGATCTTTCTACTTGTCTAGATTCTTTTTAATAATTCATAAGAAGCATAAACAGTAGAAATCATTTGCACAATAATCTTACCCATCGCCGACAGTTATCCCTGCACAAAACATGTTAGCACAGTTTGCATATATATTAAACATACTTATTTTTCATCCCTGTATGTTAAGCCTGCAATAATCTCTGTCTATATGCATGAAACTAGCTACTGGTGGTCCATGGGTATTCCCATTATTAGCAGTTGGGACGTTCTAGCCCATCTTACTAATAGGCTGACCCCCTCTGATTGTGACGACTTCTAGCCCCAGATATCCTCTTCTCTCCTAGGCTGATCAATTCTGGGCACCCCCATTATCTTTCAAGAGATTACCACCTTGTGCATAAGTTGTCAAGACCAATACGAATGTAGCTATCAAATAAAACTACTATACACTAGTCCAGCAACATATAAATATTTCTATCTTTCTCTTCTTTTCCATGCACGGTCAAGTCGTGTTTCTCATATGAGCTGTCTCTTTTTAGGCATATCATAAAAGAATACAGTTCATATTGAAGCAAGCAAGCGACAGATCTAAAGTACATGTGATTCATTTATTGATCTTATCTTATCTTTTGTTACTGTGGTATCGTTGATCACTGGGATGCAACAAAAGAGTGGACTAAAGATCATTTGTTAGGGCGTGGAGATAAATGTAAGCCCGTTAAAGTAACTCATCAAGATGAATCTTAGTTGAGAGAAGGAGGGACTTTATGCAATGATCACGCGCCGCCTATGCGTCCTCCTACATTGTCACCAACATTCGATTAGCATACTTGGTCTCTTTCTCTCAAGATTCGAAATGAATACGAAATGCGATGAAAGCAAACAATGAATACCAATCATCGAAAACTAACAACGCATTCATCAAAACCAAGTAGCGAAAGAGAACATCCAACAAAAACTATTGGTCTCATTTCAATAGAAGCCGATCCATCAGTTGGAAAGGTTCATTACATTCCGTCCGTGATCCAACGATATCGACAATTATTTCTCCACTGACTCAGTCGAGACTGAGCCAATAAGTCGTAGGTATTACATAGTGAACCGCGAGGAGCAGTGCACTACATAATTACCCACCAAAAAAGAGTTTTGTCCTCAAAACTTAGTAAATAAGATCAGCTCCAACACGGTCCAGATCCAGATCAAGCAAGGTGAACATGTTGAAAACACGAGCATTCTGCAGTTGCTGATTGTGCAGATTATCTTTAATCGATGGTGGGTCCCTCAATGGCCCACGTTCCTCAGTATCATTGTGGTTTGGCGGCCGAACTCTCTTACTATGACAATTCATAACAAGATGGCCCTTTTGACCACAGTTGAAGCACTCTCCGTTAGCAGAATGACAAATTTCTTTTGCGTGTCCATGTCTACAGCAGAAGGTGCACACGAGCTTATTGTTTTGATCTCCATCAATTTTTTTCCCGTCGGTCTTTTTCTCTCTATTATGGTATCTTTTTGCCGGCTAATTACGGTCGGTCTGAACTTTCACAGATGCCTTCCTCAGGCTAAACTGTTCCACTTGTACTGCTGCCTCAAAGACCTGAGAATATGATTCACATCCCCGGTTCAGCATACTCAATTAAATATCGTCGTCCAGACCTTGAATGAACCAATTCATGCAAATGTTTTCAGTTGGAATCATTACACTAGCAAACGTTGCCAATTTGGCAAATTCAGACTCATAGTCCTCTACGGACATGCTTCCTTATTTCAGTGACGTGAATTCATTCTCCCTCTTTTAGCTGATAGCGGAAGGCAGATATTGCTCCAGAAATACCTTCTTGAACGAGGCCCAAGAAATCTTTCCACCCCTAGCCATTGTGAGCAGTGTCGGTATTTTTTTGCTTTCCACCAATCTTTTGCTCGTAATGTTAGTTGCATAGTGGTACAAACTACCTTCTTGCTACTCGGAACTCCTATGAATGCAAACAGACTTTTCATTTTATTGATCCAGTCCATCACCTTGTCTAGCGATGTCCTGCCCTCAAATTCCAGAGGTTTCGCATCGAAGAAGTCCTTTGGCCTAAAAGAAGAGTGCCTGTGCACCGGCTGGGGCTCGTCACCATCTACGGGCTCAATCTCGGGTTTTCCTGTCGGGTTGGTTATTGCGGTGGTATTTCGATTGTCCGCTAGCGAAGTTATGAGTTAGGCCAAGGCATCTAGCTATCTCTGCTGGGCCATGCTACGTTCCTCAGCTTCTTTCTGCTGAGTTTCCATTTGAGCCTGTTACACCAGGCTATGCTCCACAGCTTTCTATTGCTGAAGTTCTATCATGGCCATAATTCGCTCTATCGGTCAGTCGAGCTAGATAGTCGAGAAGCCATTTCTCTATAAAGAATGCAACTTCTGTCAGTCTCATAAAATATTATGGACTTATTGTATGGGGCATTAGTTTTTATAACTCAAATTCGGGACTTTTGAAAACTATCAAAATACTTCATATACGTTTTCGAAAACGATATTTACAAGAGACCAAGGATGTAAAGCCGTGCTCTGATACCAATCTGTCACGCCTCGATCCTGTTAGGGTCGTTCGTTCTCGCTTTGATCCCTGTGGGATCGTTCATCCTCGCTAAGGCGTGATGCCGTACAAGCCTAAGTTGTGCTTGCACAAGGCCAGTACCTACACAATACAACTAGACAAGATGAAACACACGCACACAACATATTTAATTGCAGAAAACTAAATATTGGACACAGAGATTGGAAATAGAAATACTTCTTTTATTGATAACTTGATAGGATTACAAAGTATAAAGCTTACGACTCAAATGCCATAATTTGATTACATATCTCTCTTTGAAACTCTTTTTCAAGATAGCCACAATGCCCATACATTATATCCCTTATTACATACTTGAAATGAAAAGACACATTCAAAGCAAATTTGCAACTGGACTTGAAAACAAAAATGCTTTGAGGCAACAGATAAGCTCTACTGGGCTGGACGAGATTTAATGCCTCACTTGAAATCCCTCTATCTCTTTGTTAGCTGAAAAAGATGCCCAGAATACGTGGATCAGTACACATCTTGTACTGGCGAGCAACTTTTGGCCGAAACTTATAAATATCTACACTAAGTCAACATGTGAAGCTAGCATATAATTATTATGTGATCTTTCTACTTGTCTAGATTCTTTTTAACAATTCATAAGAAGCATAAACAGTTGAAATTATTTGCACAATAATCTTACCCATCGCCGACAGTTATCCCTGCACAAAACAAGTTAGCACAATTTGTATATATATGAAGCATACTTATTTTTCGTCCCTACATATTAGGCCTACAATAATCTTCGTCTATATGCATGAACCTAGCTACTATGCATGAACCTAGCTACTGGTGGTCCATGGGTATTCCTATTATTAGAAGTTGGAACGTTCTAGCCACCTCACTAATAGATCGACACCCCCTCTGATTGTGGGGACTTCTAGCCCCAGGTGTCCTGTTCTCTCCTAGACCGATCGATTCTGGGTGCCCCTAGAATCGATCGAGAGATTACTACCTTGTGTACAAGTTGTCCAGGCTAATACAAATGCAGCTACCAAATAAAACTACTATGCACTCCAACAACATGTAAATATTTCCATCTTCTTTTCTGTGCACAGTCAAGCCATGTTTTCCACAGCGAGCTATCACTTTATAGGCACATCGTAAGAGCATACAGTTCATATTGAAGCAAGCAAGCGACAATTCAAATTTATATGTGATTCATTCATTTATCTTATCTTATCTTTTGTTACTGTGGTATCATTGATCACTAGGATGCAACAAAAGAGTGGACTAGAGATCATTTCTTAGGACGTGGAGATAAATGTAAGCCTGATTAAAGCAACTCACCAAGACGAATCTTAGTTGAGAGAAAGAGAGACTTCACGCAACGATCACACGTCGCCTATGTGTCCTCCTACATTGTCACCAACATTTGATTAGCATACTTCGGTCTCTTTCTCTCAAATTCGGAATAAATGCGAAATACGATAAAAGCGAACAATGAAAACCAATCATAAAAAACTAATACGAAAACACATTTATCAAAACCAAGCAGCAAAAGAAAACATTCAACGAAAACTATTGGACTCATTTCAATATAAGCTGATCCATCGGTTAGAAAGGTTCATTGCATTACGTCCATGATCCAACGATACCGACAATTGTTTCCCCACTGACTCAGTTGAGACTGAGCCAACAAGCCATAGGTATTACATAGTGAACCGCGAGGAGCAGGGCACTACATAATTACCCACCAAAAAGGAGTTTTGTCTTTAAAACCTAGAAAATAAGCTCACCTCCAATACGGTCTAGATCTGGATCAAGCAAGGTTGATAGGTTGAAAATGAACATTTCATAGTTACTGATTGTGTGAATTATCTTTAATCTATGGTAGGTCCCTCAACGGCCCACGCTCCTTAGTATCAAAAGGACCTATGTACTTTGGACTTAGCTTTACCTTGCTGCCAAATCGGATGGTACCTCGAGTCAGTGATATCCGCAAAAACTCATGATCACCTTTCTTGGACTCCAAAGGTTGGCAATGTGTATTTGTCCAATGCTTCTGTCTACCTTGAGCTGCCTGAATATGCTTCTGAATCTGCTTAACCTTTCCCTATATCACGCCTTGCTCCGAGAAGAGCGATCATTCTTGTTAGGGTGTAGTGCTACGCGAGCTATAGGACTGTTGAGCACCTCTAGAGGGGGGTGAATAGAGTATGTACGTGTGTAGCAAAATAATCACCAATTAAAAATAAACAGCTATATATTATGGCTGGTAAATGACAGTAAATAAAATACAGTAAAGTTAGAGATCAGAGAATCAAACTCAGTGACGCAGCGACGTATACTGGTATCCCTCTGAGAGGACTAGTCTAGTCTCAAGTACTCTTGCTTGATGTTAATCCTGTATGGCATAAACTAATTAAAAGCTTGTAGTCTCTTACAACACCGTGCTTGGTGACGAGTGTACGACCGACTCCATAACTTTATTTCAAAAACTGTAATATTTTCTGAATGACGCCTCTGATATAATTTTTTAGTACCAAAACTCTAGATTGACCAAAACTTGTACTGGCTTTGGCTAAGAGTGGTATAGGCTTGATTTGAAAATTTTTATCTCGTCGAAAACACTTTAGAATAGATAGAGAAGAGAACGAATGAGTGATTTAAAATAGTGAAAATTCTTCTCTATTTATAGTATTTTTGCTGACCGAATTCGGACGGAGTTCAGGCGGAGTTCAGATGCATGAATATTGCATTCAAACGTTATAGGCAGATGTGGTAGAAGATCAAATTAATTTTTGAACATATCTTGACCGAACTCGGGTCGAACTCTGGCCGAGTTTGCCCTGAGTTCTTTGAGGGTTAGAACTGTTTGTTTGGGCCAGATTTGTTTTGGGGTTTTAGGCTTTTTTGATAGTGGACTTGGAAGTATGGATATGTAGGCTTTTTGGATAGTGGACTAATAAAAACCTAAGCCAGTACAAATCCTGATCAACCTCACATATATTGCCTAGGCTCAATAAAATTGAAAATATAGAAGAAAATATAAAAGTCTTGATCTTGCTTCCAGTGCGATTGGTTCTTGATGATGATGCGATGTCTGTACTTTGAAGTAGTAGAACGTAGATGATCTTCTCATTTGAAACCTGTAAACTTGTAGCAGTCTGTTTATTTTGCGTATCGACTAAAGTTGTTGATTATCAAAATCAGGTGTGATCATTAACCAATGGGCCGACAGTCTGCTCCATTTTGATAATTAACAAACTTTGAGTCTATACCAAAATATAACAAAAATATATATAACTTTGAAATATATACCTACTTGTTCTGAATTATGAAAAAAATTTGGTATACTCTCTCTCTCCCCCTTTGTCATGTACTCAAAATATGGCTCTCCCGCAATATGTGAAGCCAACAATAACAAAGAAAAATGCAGAGTAATATCCAAAAAAATATTAATAAGTACAAACAAGCCAGCATCTTATGTATGATAACATCAGTAGTAGCAGTGACAAAGTATAGATGAAACCAACTATGATAACATAGAAATCAATTACAACTAAAAATAAGTCCAGAGTGCAGAAATAGTGCAAATTACTATAGATAATCCAAAATAAGAAAGTGTCACTACTAGAACATCATTACAGAATATGTCCACAAAATGCTAAGCCAAAAACTGAATCACATATCATCATCATCAGTAGGAAGATCAACAGGAGGCTGGGGATCAACAAAAGCTGTCATCGGATCAAAGAATCTAAAAGTGGGATGATCCTCAAGTCTCGGTCCGTCGAAGCCTGGATGATGGAGAATTGGAGCTGGAGACGTGGGATGATGTGCCAAAGTCCACTGAATGTCCGCCATACCATTTCTCAAGACCTGGGCCTGAAAAATATGACGGTACTCAGCATCGGTGAAATGAGTCATATAGGTCTCATACCGTTGTCCCTGGAGGGTGACAAATGCATTGAACCTGTGGAAGAACTCGTCGAATTAGCCTGGAGAATCGCCGGGAGCAGCACCAGGTGGAAGTGGATGCTCAGGGTACTTCCTAGATCTAGACAGCTCAGAAGGCGACCCAGAAACATAACAAATGTCTAAGTTGATTCCAAACTTTTGGAAGGTCACCGCTAGATGCATAGGATAAAGGAGGTTGCGGCCTGCCCTCTGACAACTGACTATACCAGTAATCATGGTCTTGGGAACAAAAAAAGTGACTCCAAAATATATATGGTAAATGACAGATAACTCGAAGAAGGTGATCTCGTCCGTAGATCCTGTCTTTGGTAGCAAAGCAGAATAAATAATGCGATGGAGTTCATAGAAATGCTGGTTTAGGTGCTTTATGAACAACCTTGTCCAAGGAACTGGGTTCGGATGACATAGTGTAGCCTTGAACGACTCAAGTGTTATGTCAGGAGGGAATTAAACTTTGTTGATATCGACTAGAGCGTCTCCATTGTCAAGCATATGAAAATACTCGCTCAAGTCTGTTGAGTTGAACTCAAGTTATTTTCCACTGACACATGAATAAATATTGTCGTCTACCTCTTACAAACTGCAATAGAACATTCATACATTATTTTCGTAAATTTGGCTCGAGGTCTCTAAAAAGTCTCGGAGCCCTAGAATTTTAAAGGTGGCAGTGTATTCCGATAGTACAGTTAATTGATCAATTTTTTGTGACAAATTTCACGATATCGAAATTAGGTAAACCAAGAGATTAAAATCCTGAAAGACAAAAATAGGTTTATGTCAGAATCCTCGTCGTCGTCGGGACGAGCGGGACTAAACACCTTAATCGATTTATACTCCGAAGTGGAGGATAAGGCAGTGTCGCTTTTCTTTCTTTTGATAAGCTTAGGAGCCATAGAATTAAAATAGGAGAATAGAGAGAAATATACCTCAAAGAATCTTGAAAAGGAGTGGAGAATGACTTTCTAGAGCCGATAGATCCGAGAAGATGAAGTTTTGAGCCTTGGAAATAGGTTTTCCAAAACTAGGGTTAGGGTTTGAAGCTTTCAGGTGGCTGTGCGTTTGAGAAAGAAGAAGAAACAGAAGATGAAGGATCAGCTAAAATGCTGCTATTTAAATAAAAAAAAATCCATAATTGAGTTCGGTCCGAACTCGGTCGAAACTCGGTTTGAGTTCTGTCCGAGTTCGGCAACTCAAATTCCAATTCATTTTATGTGTAATAAATTATAAAATATTTTTATAACTTTTAACTCTTTCATATAATTAAAATCTATTACTTTGGTTTAGCTGTAGGGGCCAGATTCTAGCTAGCGGAAGTCCTAAGACTAGTACACCTGTCACTTCAGGCTACTTATATCTGTATGACAGAAGGGTTATTTCGACTTGTACCCAAAATAACTTCAATTAATAAATCTAGAAATATTAAGTTTTAAGTATTTTATTAATCATAACGCATTATGACTCTGAAAATTCAAGTATTCCTAACTCGTGACGCAGATAATTGAAACGGTCTTCAGCTAGCAATTTTGTGAAAATGTCTGCTAATTGATGATCTGTGTCAATAAAATCTAACCAAATATCCTCGTATTATTGGTGATCATACAAGAAGTGATAATTTCTATGTGCTTTGTGCGTGAGTGACAAACTGGGTTCTTAGTTAGGTTGATAGTGCTAGTATTGTCACAATCAATATGATATTTGTAAAGTACATATTATAGTCTTTCAGGGTTTACTTCATTCACAAAATCTGAGCACAACAACATCCTACGATGATATACTCAGCCTCAGTTGTTGATTAATACAACAGAATTTTGCTTCTTTCTAAACCAGAAGGCTAAAGCTTTTCCTATGAAATGACACGTACCGCTGGTACTTTTAGACCTACTTTGTATCCAACAAAATCAGCATCTGAATAACCGACTAGGTCAAACAATATGGTTTTGGGATACCATAAGCCGACTATAGAAGTTCCGTTAAGGTATCGAAAGATACGCTTAACTGGGCATATGTGTGATTTCTTAGGATTAGCTTGATATCGTGCACATCTATAAACACTAAACATTATATCAGTGCGATTAGCAGTTAAATAAAGTAAACTACCAATTATACCTTGATACTTATACTGGTCGACTGGTTTGCTACTTTTATCAATATTAAGTCATATTGATATAGCTATTGTGTGCCGATAGGCTTTGCATTGTCGAAGTCATACTTCTTCAGTAAATCCTTCGTATACTTGACTTGATTGATGAATATTTCCTGTGAGTCCTGTTTGATCTGAAGTCCTTGGAAGTAGTTGAGCTCTCCCATCATACTCATTTCAAACTCACTCTACATACACTTAGCAAAATTTTGACAGAGTTTTTCGTTAGTAGAACTGAAAATAATGTCATCAACATAAATTTACACAAGTAAATTACTATCAACTGTAGATTTGATAAATAAAGTCGTATCAACTCTTCCTTTTGAAAAACTATTTTCAAGTAAGAAAGCACTTAGGCATTCATACCAAGTACACGGTGCTTATTTGAGACTATAAAGAGCTTTTTTAAGCTTGAAAACATGACAAGGTTTTTAAAAATCTTCAAAACCAGGGGTTGTTTCACAAAAACTTCTTCCTTCAAAAATCCGTTCAAAAATGCACTTTTTACGTCCATTTGAAAAGTTTAAAATTATAAAAACATGTAAATGCACAAAACATACGAATGGCTTCTAGTCTAGCAATAGGAGCATATGTCTAGTCATAGTCAATCAGGTGAAATGGTCACTAGACAAGGTTGAAATGCCTTCTTCTTGATTATAACCTTAGGTCACTAGACATGCTTTGTTGCATAGAACTTGTCTATCCTCACTATGTTTATTTTGGAATAGCCATTTGGTACCAATTATCGATTGACGAATAGGTTTATGAACAAGTTCCCAAACTTGGTTTCTCCTAAATTCATTAAGTTCCTCTTGTATGGCATCATTCCAAAATTTATCCTTAAAAGCATCTGCTATACTATACCAAAATAGCAAATTAGGAACACTAGAGCTTTTTTAATCTGGAACACTTATTTTTGAACCTATGTTTTGGAACGGAATAAAATCGTTCCATATCATAAAAATGTTCCTAATATATTTTATTTTAATTTTCATAAGAATTAAATATTTTGGTATGCTTTTATACTGTTCCAAATACATTCTTAAATTAGCATACACATATGTACGATTTTTCTTCTCTCAAATCCAATGGCTAGGATTTGATCTCCCTTCCTTCAACCTAAAATCCTTAACCCTTAGCAGCCAAACCCATATGTTTGTATTCAGAGAAGAACAAGCAATGTTATCACCATCTACCTCCTCCTCTAGAGAACCCTAACCCTAGATTCCTTCACTTTTTCCTCCACATAAGAAAACTTGAACCTTAATTTTTAATATCCATGCCGACCTTCTGCTCTCTCATGGCTAATCTAGGAAAGGAAGCCGAGATTCGGAAGAGGATCTTCTACAACTGGTCGCTAAACTTGAGTAAGTCGCGATCAAGTTTGGTATGGACTTGTTTGTAAATTTTGTTACAGATTCTTATTTACTGCGACTTAGAATTTGCTCAATCGATCGTTTTATCTAATTATAAGATTTTGAAGTTTTGTAAAAGGTTTTGAAGTTTCTTGGAATTACAGGTTTTGTGGTCTTCAACTAAGGTTCAACTGCAATTTTTGGTTCTTGACTTGTTGGTAAACTTTCTTGGAATTCTTATTTGTTAATGTTTAGAATTTGCATAATCGGTCGATTTATGGAGTTATAGGGTTCTTCAATTTGATTCAAGGGTCTTTGGTCTTCAAGTGACTATCAACTGTCATTCATGATTATTGATCAATTGGTGAAGTTTCTTGAAGTTCTTAATACTGCTTAGAATTTGCTTAATGATCAACTTCTCTAATTCTAAGGTTTTAAGTTCAATTTAGTGTTTAGAGCTTTTAGTATTCAACTGTTGTTCAATTGTCGATCTTGACTAGTTGGTGAAGATAGATTTTAAAGATTAGATGAAGTGATGGTAGTCGGAGTTGGAGGAATGGAGAATGATTGATAAGCATAGGATTCTCAAACAGGGACAAGAGACGAACATGGTGCTTCTTATGAGAGTCAATGTACCACCAATTTTGTTGGGTTCTATGATGAGATGAGTTTCGGTTCTGGGAATCACCTTGGCCATGTCTATTTTTCTTGCTTGCTTTGAGAAAAATTAGGTATTTCTTTATTTTTTCCAGCAAGTTTTATTTTGGGAATAATTGGCATGTATTTGTTCAATTTGCTAGTAGAAAGGTTGATTTACTTGTTCATAGTTCTTACCTTCTTGAACCTATGCCAAATAGGGGTATTCCTTTCTTGCTACTACCTAGTTTTTAGTCTTTCTTTTACTATTTTACCGAGAGTTACTCCACTCATTGCACTTCCATGGCACATTTTGGTTTACTTTGCTAGCATGATTTGTAATTTTCATAGCAAGAGCTTTTATGTCCATCGACTTGTTTAAGTACTTTGTAGATTTGTTCATTAGACATTTTCATGGATGACACTGTTCCATGCTTCATGTTTTCTTCAAGCTTTGGGTCATCGATTTGCATTTATTATGTGCTAATTGCATATGTATCAGTCCTCTTCTTAAGTGTGCTATTAGTTTCCATTTAAACAACTAGTATTTTGACCTAAATGACACTATAAAATGGTACTATAACTACGTGCTATATTAAACTTTGTTCTTTATTTCATAAGTAACATGCTTTCTTATAGACATCAATTTCTTTGAAACCCGTTTCATGACTTTTCAGTGAATTGTGTCATATTATGAATTCAAATTATTTCGAAGGAGAATGTTGTAATGAAAAAAAGCCTTTTACATATAGTTAGAAGATAATTCCATTTAGACATTGGGATAAGTAAAGTCAAAGATGTCTTAGTTCATCCTTCCGTCAGACACTTTTGTAGATATCAAGTAAATATATAATTGGTGAATTTCCATCGCACCGTTTCACTAAATGTCCATATTGACTCATCCTTTTCCATGATGGCTAAAATTGAATGGAAAAACCTTTTAAAGAAATTGAAATATTAACAATAGCACATTTATCCAAGATTTTGGAATGAATTACATAAATAGCTTTCAGTCTAATCTTGTGGTTTACTCCTAATTTTCAAATGTAGTCTCTCTACTTTACCTACTAAGATAAGTGCTTGGAGTCATTTTAGAGGTGATATATTTGGATTATTTATCACAAGTAATTTACCCTCCATAAAGATTATTTCAAGGCATCAAAATTAGAACAATTAGGCTAGAATAAAAGTTCACATGAATTAGACCATGTTATCCTATTTAGCACCCCTGCATATGACATTCTCATCCCTACTTGTGGGATTACTGTCATAAACCATTGCCGTGTCTAGGTAATGCAAGTAATTTGTTGTAAATAATAATTGGTGTCTTCTTCTACAAGGAGATGCTGCCTACTGAAACTTATTAAATAAGTGGTTCTAATCAATTTTCTAATTAAACATGAATAACATGACATTGTTTACTCGATTAGCATTTTTAGGATCTCTAAGTAAACCCTATCATTTTCTCGAGTGGGCAAAAATAGATAATTTTATAGTTCGAATCTTCAAATAGTTCAAAATTCAGCTATACCATGTCAATTTTCTTAAAGACACATCTCCAGCATGGAGAAGATATGTCGTAACTGTACCACCATAGTCTAGGCTTAACTATGGCTTCTATTATCTTTGTGTTCATGCTGTAATTTACTGTTGATCAATTATTTGACTGTTGTGTTGCTTTATTTTTTTATCATAACAAAATCTTATTCTTTGCATGGAAATGTTTGGATGGATAAAGAAAATTGGAATGACTCTTAGGCCACATGCTAGGTTTTCTCTATGTGTCCACAAGAAGAGAGTAGTGCTATTTTATGGGGTTGTAGATATGAAAGTTGAAGGTCAATTTTTATTTGTATGGGCAGAGAGTTTGTTTTCATACTTCTATCATGTTTCCATCGCTGACCTTGCTGTTGGGTTTTTTTTTATACTAAACTTGACTAGTTGACTGCATGTGTGTAGAGCTTGGATCCTCTTCGATTCATAACCATTAATTCTAGAGCATACCAGATAGGGATCACTGTGTGAGATTTGATGTATACACCTAGGCACTATACTTAGAGTTTCTATCTTATAATGCTGTAAATATGTGGTGCCCTAGAGTTTATAGTCACAAAATGCAAGATGGCCATTTAGAGGCACAGGTGTTCTAAGTTTGAACTTTTAAGATACAAGATGGAAGCCACACTAATGGATAGCATCAACTTTATTCAGTTTGAGCTAGAGCAGCTCCTTATGAGGATGTTTTAGTTGGCACATTATTTTCCTGTCTTGGGAGTTGCCATTGTCGAATGACCTCAGATTGGCAGTGTGAGTCCCAATATAAAATAAAGCCACACATTTTGGAGGTCATCATGTATACTCTAGCATCTAGGTTGCAGTGACAGGGTTACGGTTTTAGATACAAGCTTTTGTCTAAAAGGGGATGAAAAGAAGGTAACAATTTTGCACATAAGATTTTGTCTAAAAGGGTATGAAAAGAAGGTAACAATCTTGTATTTTTCTTAAAATTTGGGTGTAAGTCGTTCAATGCTAGGGTGTTTAATTTTGTTAGTTTGGCTAACATATATTTGGTTGCCTAAAATGTGACAAATAAACTGAATATGCAATATAAGAAACAAAAATGTAAATTTTCGCATCCTTTCATGATTGAAGAAACATGATAGCCCCAATTGACCATTTCACCTGATTAGCAATCTTTACAACTGATTGTTTTTTTAGGAATCTTCTAATTTAGACTGCATCATGACTTGTTTATTAGATTTGTTCTCATATACTTTTATAACCAATAGTTGACCAGGCTTCATACTGGTGCTCAATGCTTAATATTCTTTTCCACGAAGTGTGAGGGTTATGTTGGAGACCTTCTTAGACATATCATTACATTTCTAGGCATACATCAAAATTAGTCTAATGTACATATTGTGCCATATATTATATTATTCATGCAAGATTGATCCGTAGAATCTAAAAGAATTGTGCTAAATAGGATCTCTATGCATGTTATATTCCCTACCAGGTGGAGCATGCATTTGGCCAGCTTTACGGTTACTTATCAAAATTCTAGCCAACTCAGTGGTTACTTCTGTTTAGAATTGTTGTGAATTCAGAACTTACGGAGCTAAAACATATCAAAATAACCATATTTGAGAAATCTTAGCTCATTGATATGATTCTTGCCTATGTATCCACATTCACTTTTAGTTTAAATCTTATGTGAACTTCAATCTTCTCTTCCTCAAAGTGTAGAACTACTCAATATCACAAAATAAATAACATCATATCCCTTTCTTGGTCTTAAAAATTTGAGCTTGGAATAACATTCCTTAAAACCTTTCGATTTCATTTTCTTCCAGGTCTTCATACTTGTGAATAATATTATAATACTCCATAATTAAATACTTGTATGTTTCCAATATCTTTTACTTGTGACATTTGACATTCTAACTCAAGTGTGCATAATGTATCTTTTACTTGTGACATTTGACATTCTAACTCAAGTGCGCATAATGTATTACATCATTTTTTTATTTTGTAATAGTAGATTTGCTTATATATATATATATATATATATATATATATATATATATATATATATATATAAAAATATATATATATATATATATATATATATATATATATATATATATATATATATATATAATATTCTGCCAGGTCAGTCGTCCGCGGCTTCGGAACCGCAACACCCCTCATCGCTCCTTTCTGGCACGCCTGCATCCCCATCAAATGGTCGATCCTTATCTGGCGAGCCCACTTCAGGAAGCTCCCCACCGACGATGCCATCACCTTGTTTGGCTACAGCCTAGCTTCGAGGTGCCATTGCTGCACTTCCCCTCAATCCGAATCTGTAGAGCACATCCTCACCTCCGGTGATCTGGCCACGAATATTAGGGCGACTCTCAGCATCAAGTTTAGAAAAGTCCTCCCTAGGGTCTTCAACGATCTCCTGACCAGCTGGGGAGTTTTCCACGGACATCAGATCGTCGTAGCCGTGGGAATTTGGGTCCTGTGGAAAAATAGGAACAAGTTCCGTTACGAGGGCCGACAACTTCCACCACCCCAACTGTATAGGGAAATCATCAGACAGATCCTAAAGATCCGGAGGCGCTGCACGCACTCCCCACCCAAGTTATGGGAGAGCCTAGATTAGTTTCTGTCTTCGTGTTTCTATTTTGTCGGCTTGCCTAGCCATTTCTTTTCTTTTGCCAGCGCTTCGCGCTCTTCTTGTATAGGCTTCGACATTTTGCGCCTGATACATCAATAAAATCCCCCCTTCTCTTAAAAATAAAATAAAGTAATATATATATAATATTTTGTTATTTAGTGGGTGAAATTTTTGCAATCAATTTTGTGACATGAGTTCATTAACCATTTTCTTTATTGCAGGATACTTCTGGACAAGAAAGGTTTCATGTTCCGCGATGCAGATGGTTTGACCCATTAAAGTTTTTCATTACAAGTTTGTGATGCTTTGTGGTCTTGTAAGTCGATAGAAAAGTTATGCCTTTATTCTCTTATCACCATGTAGTAGACGCAATATACTTTGACATCTATTGTTTGGTTACTCCACTATAAATTGGTTATACTAGCTTCATTATGTGTCGTTCATCACAATATTTGTAAACCCCCTAAATTTTCCCTACATTTTTTTAATTAATTTTGGCATTGATTTTTATTTTTCGTATTTGTACGTCGCGTGCGAGTTTGCGAGGTAGTATATATTTTATACACAAAAGAAAGATTTTCTTTAGTTAATTTTACAAAATAAGTATAAATATTTCTAGTTGCTTAAAATTATAAGATGCGTCCGTCGAGATTTGACAAAACGTTATTTATTTATCTATTATAAAAAGGCTAATTAATTTATCGTACAAAACTATATTTTATGTGCGAGTGACATGAAATTGATTTCATGTCCACTTTGGTTTTTAGAAAACTATTTTGTAATTGTTTTACTTAATTTTAAAAATGTAATTTAAATATTTAATTTTCAAAATTCTTTATTATTATATTTTTATTATTTGTAAAATATATTTTTAAAATGTGTTTGACTAAATATGAAATTAATTATGGAGTTTTAAAATTGAAAGTGATTTTTATTGATAGTTTAAACTAAAGATAGGATTTGCTTAGATTTGAAGTGGATCAGATTTGGTTGAAATAGTTTTAAAAATCGATTTAAATTAATTGGTGAGTTATCTAGAGAGGGATTTAAACTCTCCTCGTCCTTCCTTATATAGGAGCCCCACCTCCTATATAAGGAAAGGCTCATTATACACTTTTCAATGGACTTCTCCACCATCATCTCCACAAATTTTCTATCACACCCAATGTATCGTGCATCATGTCCGTGTCGTCTTCCGTTTTTACTACAGTTCTATTTGTACAAATACATGGTTTCTCCATGTCCGACAATCCCAGACATCCACCCCAAACACTGATCAACCCCGTGCCTCGCAGGACACGAACACCATCCATGTCGGACATTCTCGACACCAAACCCAATGCATCCAGACCCAATCCCTGCCCCTCTACGACCTCCCGCACCCGTTGCCACTCCAGTCCATCACCACCACTACCAGATTTCACTACCGGCTGACCCTGGCACCCCCGCTCACCACCACTACAGCCTCCTCCCGTCTAACAGAATCACCACCCGCACCATGTGATATCACATACTCATATCCCCGGCCAGCAAGTCGAGCCATCACCGTAGTCTTTTCGGACCCGTACCACACCGCCATCACCATCACCGGCGAAAACACTACCATAAAATCCTATCACCACTTTCTACCGTGGCCAACCATGGCCGACACAAGCAGCCCCCGCAACCATTGCCTCTGCCACTCCACTTTCTGCCAAAATGATTGACCACCCCAGCCCCAAATTTCGGCCATCGTGCGTCCGCCCCAAACAGAATCACCACCACCATCTTCTCTGCCGTCACCGACACACCCACAACACCTCCACCGCGACATCATTACCATCACCACCACCTGAACCCCGACCGCCTCCAACTCCGACCAAACCTTAGAAATTTCACCACCACCATCAAAAATTTGACAAACCAAAAACTCACCTCCACCACCGTCGATCTCCAGATCTCGCCCACACCTTCTGCGGACGGAACCGTCGAAGATCTCGGGAAGTGCCAGCCACTCCTCGACATGCCAGCGCTCGCGCGTAGCACTCCGCCTCCTCCGCCACGGCGTCTCGGCGCCTCCAGTGCCGTTAGTACGTTCCTTGGAGCCCGCCGCTCCAAGATGAGACCCCCGTGCCCTCCGCTGACCTCCGGTGTCGCACAGCCTCCCGGTGAGCACCCACTCTCCCGCTCCTCCTTCATCCCCCTTTGTGTTCTCTCTCTCTTACTTCCTTTTCCCCCGCCTTTAAATTCTATGTGAACCAATTTATTACTCTGATGACTCTCACGAAAGCAGAGTAATGACTTGAGTTTGTGAATACATATATTATGTTTGTTATAAATTATTATAATTATTATTAATGTTGCTTTGTTGTTATTATTATAGTATTAAATGACTCATTGATATAATTGATAGAAGTAGAAATATATATAAATTATTTTTACTATCATATTTATTATTATGGATTTTATTAAAATGGTTATTACTTGCTTATATTATTAGTAATTGTTTTGTCATGGTAACCATTAGATATAAGGATCTTTTCAAAATTCTTGTATAAATATATATACACAATTGTATATCCATACTATATTTAAAAAATATGGTTTTAGAACCGTATAAAACTAAATTATCTTTGCTAATAAGATATGGTTTTCTATCCATAAATGTATGTTGACAAACTTAGAGTTAGTATAAAATAATTTTTACCAAAAACATATTTTTACCAATAAAACCTAGTCTTAAAATATTATATTTCCTAAAGTGGTATAGATATCTTTCTCCGCAAATTCTCATCGATTGTCAAGTCTTGATCATGATTGACCATATCTTCTATTATCCCATAAATTCGGATCCCTTCACATCGACCACTGCTATTGGACAAAACAGGACATGTCAGAACATTGCACAAAATTTGACGATACACCAGGCAAGATATCTTGCCTTATTTACTGTTTATAATTAGTTACATGTTCTTTATTTTACGGCATATTTATTTTCTGTTTATTTTTAGTTGGATCCATGAATTGCTATTTATGGTTAGTTTATTTTGCTTTCAATTATTATTCTTGCTTGTATTTTAATATGCATGTGGATCTTGTCTTAGCGGACTACCTTTTGACAGTGACCCTTAGGAGGGTGAAGATAGTTAGATGTATGGGCTATCCAAATCCAAAAAAACTAAAGTAACTGCGTGCTACGGTAGTCGTATCGCGACGGTCACTAGCCTCGAGCTATGTGGACTGATGGATAACGTGGGCCGCTAGCCTCGAGTTATGCCGGCTGATAGTATTGGTACTTGCCGTGTGTGTCTCGTGAGTTAGTCTTGGGGGAGTCAGCCTTCACCTGCCCATACATCGAGATGTCTTCTAAATTACATACTAGAAAGGTTAGGAGACCTTAGTCAATGTCATGTCACACTCCGTCCTAGTCATGGCATGGGGCAATGTCACATCGCGGGATAGTGTGCTATTCTTTGTCCTTATTTGGTTGTAGGGATAGTCCACTGTTTCGATGATGGGATATTGGGCCGTGTTGTGGTTGGATCACTTTTTATTTATGACTTTATGGCATATTTTATATTCAGTAATTATGGCATGTTCTTCCTTTATCTTATTACGTCCCTCTTAGGACCTGGTAAACTCTCCAGGTGTTTGCCTTTATGATATTTCGCAGGTGCTCTAGCTAAGGCCATGTTTTACTCTCTTCTTCCGAGGTGATTGCACTCGGATCGTCTCCGCATCGCTCGACAAATTTATTTTTTATGTATTTCTTCTCTTTTTAGTTGGTAGTAGATTTGTCTACGCCCAACGATTTGTAAATGACAATTCATGAGTTGATTTATAAATTCTTTCTTATTTATTTATGGATGAGATTAGTGTCATAGTTTACTGCATTTTACAGCTTATGTATACATACGATGGTTCCATATATTAGAGTTTACTTCGTATGTATGCATCTGGTATGTCGACGTACTTAGTTCTAAGTATTTTAGGACTGGGGTGTTACAATATTTAAACCACATTCGTATGTTTTATTTTAAATAGACTGATTGATCCTATTTATTAGTAAAAATGTATGATTATTTGGTTAGTTTATAAATTTGGATGATGCATCTGTAGGAACGAATTGTAAAGCGCAATACTCTAGAAGGGGGTGAATAGAGTAGGCAGCAGAAATTAGCTAATTAAAAATGTTATCAACTAGATCACATATAACATATCACAAGTAAGTAAATGAAAGGTAGAGATCAGAAAGCAAACACAAACATGACGATGCACACAGGTTTCCCTTTTGTGAGGACTTTCCGGTCTGAATAACTCTAGCTTCCAGTTGAATCTACTATCAAAAAATACTACTAGTTTTCAAACGAAGTCCTTACAACTTCTATAACGCGAGCTTTGATACGAAGTACTCGACCAACTTCAATTGTGAAGTGTCTTTCTTCAATCAAGCCTCTGATTACAATCTCTCTAAAACTTCTAGACCGTACCGCACTAGCAAATCGACTAGAGGATTGTAACTGGCTTAGAATTTAAAAATGAAAGCTTTTAGAACACTTTGAAAGACGTTTAAGTTTAGAGAGAAGGAAGAAGAGAGTGTGTTGAAATGAGTGAAATTCTTCTCTATTTATAAGTTTTCCTAAGTCGGAACTCGGACAGAATTCGGACAGAATTCTTTGAGAGAATCTCGACAAATAGCCGTTGCATCCATAACAATAGGATGACCAAGTTTCAAAGTCCAACGACACCAAACAAACTCGGGCCGAACTCTATTGGTGTCAGAGTTTGATTTTTGTGGAATTTTATAAATCAGATTTTGAGTTTGTAAAGTTTAAGCAGTTAGGAGCTTTTTGTAAAACAAACTATTTTTAAAATATAAGATATTTTGAAAATATTTTGGGATAGCTTATTTTCCAGTACGACTTGGTATACAAAGTATTCCTAGACTCAATAAATATGAAAATTACATTGAATATTGAAATACAGACTCATATAGCAAAACAACTTCAGTCTTGAACAGAGTGGTAGAAGTTCTCAACAAATATCCATGTAGCCCTTATATCGAGACAGAGCTTGATCAATTATTAAAATCAGGTTCGACCATGACCAATGGGCCAACAATCTTCCTTATTTTGATAATTGATAAACCTTGACCGATATAACATCTCGATCTTTTGATTTAACAAGAAATCAAAATTGTACTTGTTCAGCAATGGTACTGTACTGTATCCTCAAATTTTTTTTGTATCCTGTAAAAGATGTTAGATCCTATTTCTCTCCCGTTGTCACTTAGAAAAATAATTGCAAAGAGAGAAGATCCCCCGCAATTCATGCATAAGAAACAAATATTAAAAAATACAAAAAAATATAGAGGAATAAACATGTATTTCATAGGCAGTTTATATGTAGAAGCATAAGCTAGAGAAGATAATGCTCCTCATAAACAGAAAGATAGAGAACAGTCCAAACTAAAATAGAAAACATGCTAAAGAAAAGCATGATAGATGTTCTAAAATACATCGTCTTAGCAAATAAAGTCTCAGTGCTAAAAAATAAA
The DNA here is from genome assembly GCA_029216955.1 of Iris pallida. Classification (NCBI taxonomy): domain Eukaryota; kingdom Viridiplantae; phylum Streptophyta; class Magnoliopsida; order Asparagales; family Iridaceae; genus Iris; species Iris pallida. The sequence continues at coordinate 231,994 of JANAVB010043420.1, read as the reverse complement.
AATAAAGTGCTATCATGGAATGTCAGAGCATTTCCAAGTAAATATAGACAAATAAGGAGTCTAACAAAATAACATCGAGACAAAATGCATCACGTCTAGATCAAAAGTCCTCAGAGTTATCATCATTATTAGCGTCAGCAGTGCCACCATATCCAAATGGACCAGCTCCAGAAGTGCCAGCTCCAGAAGGGTGTGGAGTAGCACCAAAACTACGGTACCAGTCATATGCATTACCGGGCTGAAAGAAGTGACGAATCGCCTCATCTTCATAGCGGTAGCCCAATACAGTTAGATCTCGGTGTAACACCTAGTTTTCTACATGAGAGTAATTTTGAAATTTTGTGATTTTAATTATTTAATTATGATATTTAAATAATAATATGATTTTTTGTGATTTTTAATCATTTTAAAACTATTTAAAAATTATGACTTCTGATTTTGATGTGCAACTGGTGAAACCCTAGAGACTGCCTGACCTAGAGCCTAACCATGTGATTGGGATATTGTTTACCATTTTTAGCCTAGGGGTAATTTGGTCATTTTGACTTATTAGAATTATTTGATTAATTATTGGATTGACGATTATTGATTTGACTTTTACTAGTTGTGACTTAAGAGACTAACCTAGATGTTGACCTTGGTTGTGGTGACTTGATTAGCATGGTGAGACCATAGTCTAACTTAACAACTCAAGTTAGGCCACATAGGATCAAGTTGGAAATAGGAGGATTGGTGATTTGGTCCATAGGCTTGAGACTTAGAAATTGGTTCCATGACTAGTGCAACTAGGCCCATAGCCCATTAGATTAAACCCTAACCCTAACTTTCACTTTATGACCAGCCACTAGGTTATTCTCTTCCAATAAATAATCTCCTCATTAGTTCTTGCCTCCTTTGTATCATTCCAACACATAGGAAAAAGAAAGGTTTGTCCATTCTTCTCTAATCCATATATTTCTCATTTTAAATCCTTTTAACTCTAGTTTCTTGTATTAGAGCCTATACTCATTTATTTCCTGTTTATGGAGAGTAATCCCAGATTTTGAGCAACTTGGGGATCCGAGCTAGCAAGGAAAAATACTTCATTTTGGGGCTTTTTCTTGCTATTTGCACCTATAGGTAAAACTCCTCAAATTGTGCTAATGTTCTGGTTTCTTTGTATATTAGGCTAGATCTAGGTGTCCCATAGCTGTCCCTAGAATTTGGGTAGAATTTATGTCCGTTTGGTATCCGTATCGGACACGTGTCATAGTGTATATGTAGGTGTTTGATAGAATGCCACTTAGGTTTTGATTTTCGATTTTGGTAAAACTAATTTCATGGATTTGTAGCCCTATGTGTGTTCTATGAATTCGTGTCGGACTGAGCACGAATTCGAGTCATGTTCGTGTCCAAAACAGACACGAACACGCCCGCAGCAGCCTTAGGGCTGTGCCCTGCTACTCGAGGATTCGTGCACGGTATCTGTGTCACTTGGACACTTTTTCTTTGACACAGAGGTAGGTCTAGTGTCTGACAAGACTCCCCTAAAATCTCGTCTCGTGTTGTGTCGAGTGAGGAAACACGTGTGCACGGGTCTTACACTATCACACGTACGCACAGTTTTGGCTCTAATACAGCCTCCAAACTCTTGACACGACTCTTGTGGACACAGTGCAGGCTGACATACGTATAGCCCTATGCTAGGCGAATACGTGGACATGAGCACGTGGCCAGTAGCGTACTGTGTCGTATCCATGAGCTCATGTTTTGCCTGTACGACACTGCACTATACGTGTTCTGATACACTGAGTTTTCTCTGATTGGACACGATCGTCTCCAGTTTTTTGGACACGAACACTTCTTCCAGACACGTGTGCACACACTCGACACCTATGCATGTTCAATTTGATGTTTGTTGTAAATTCGAATTCGAATTTGGGTTTTTCTGTATAATTCTCTGATACATGTTATTTTGAATATTTTCTTAGGTTTGAATGAGATTAGTTGATCTAATATAATAATTAGGGATATTTTGTAAAACCTCCCCTAAATAATGGGCTAATTTGTGAAATACCCCCTAAAGATCTCGAATTGGTAAAACCTCCTTTCTGTCAAGACGGTGTTTAATTTTGGGTGACGTGGCTATCCGTGTGTGGCTTTTCCCAGTCAGACGAAAATACCCCTGCGTACGTGGCTTTTCCCCCTCTCTCTCTCCCTCTCTCTCTCTCTAATGGTCATCTTCTTCCTCTTTTACTTTTCCTCTAACCTATTTATACCGATCATCTTCCTCATCTTTCACTTGATCCTCTTCCAGCGTACAACTTGTCTACCAAAGATCAGGTTCCTACAAGCATGGGGGTGTTTCTTCATCTCTAGAGAAGGAGGCAATTTCTGCCATTAAAGGAGGAAACACAAATTATTCTAATTACAGTAAGGAGGAAACACAAATTATTCTATTTACAGTAAGGAGAAAACACAAATTAAGCAGCAAGCGAAAAAGACAACCAAAGTCAGCCCAGCCAAGCTCAAAGCTGTTGGACATTTTTTATTTTGAAACTTAAACTCTCACACACATTCTTCTTCTTGTTGTTGTCGAACACGGCACTACTTTCCTCGTCCACCAGCGACACCGACTCCCTCTCCGCCTTCCGCGCCCTCGTCGACGCCCACGGCAACCTGGCCTCCAACTGGACCGGCCCCGACGCCTGCTCCTCGCGCTGGGTCGGCGTGGGCTGCTCCGGCGGGGCTCCATCGCGAGCGTGTCGAACGTGGCCGGGTGCTCGAAGGGGACGTGGCTCCAGGAGGAAGAAGGGGAAGGGGGATGGAGGAAGGGTAATTTGGAAATTTCATAAAATTTGGAAAACAGAGTTGTGGCCACGTATGCAACAATTGCCACGTCACCCAAAATTAAACACCGTCTTGACGGAAAGGAGGTTTTACCAATTCGAGATCTTTAGGGGGTATTTCGCAAATTAGCCCATTATTTAGGGGAGGTTTTACAAAATATCCCTAATAATTAGATGTTGTATAACACATATATAATGTCTGGGTGTTAATTTCATAACTGGGTATAGGTTTAATGCATGTTTGGTTCTAATGTTGGGCTTATGATTGGTGTAAGGAATTGGGTTTCGAATTGGTTTTTGGATTTCTGAATGTGTAAAACTGGAATTGTGAAACTGTCATTGCACTTGAAATTCCTGAGAAATGTTATTTCCTGAGAACATGTGCATTGTACTGTTAGCTGAGGATAACTATCTTCTATCACATATTGCCACTCACACTCTAGTCTAGGTTGTACACACACAACTATAAAACTGAGAACCCAATCTCCTAACTGTCAATGCACTAATTTTTGACACACTTTCAGTTTTATAGTTGTGTGTGTACAACCTAGACTAGAGTGTGAGTGGCAATATGTGATAGGAGATAGTTATTGACACACAACCTATCTAAACTATCTACTGAATTCCTGAGCACTGTTATCACAAACACACACACAAATTTCCTACAATGCCATGCTTTCCTGAGAACATTTCCCGAGAATTCACATTTCTCATTTTAATGAGACACTATTCCTATAGTGTTAGTCACACACACAAAAACTTATTCCTGTCACATTAGACACTCCTACACTCACACATTGATGATATGTCTACACACACTGTTATTCATTCACAGTTTTCTCTATGACACTACAACACCCTAGTAGCTAACTGTCATGACACTCACATTGACACACATTATATTACATACACACACACACATAGGAACACCCTAGACTATCACATACCACTCACATGTTAGTTTGTTCACTGATTTTCTGTAAACACACACACTGTTACCAATTCCCTGTTTCTTCATTACAGCTACTATCATGTATACACACACTACTCAAAATCCTGAACACACATTGCATTAATTCATTTTCCTGTTACACATTAACCTAAACCCTCACATGTACACATCTAATACACACACACATTGGCATATTGTACCACTATATCCTGAGAACACAGGTAGCCCTAGCCTATGTTCCATACACACACACTCATGTGTCACCCACATACACACATACACATGTACCTCTCTCTCTCTATATCACTCTATGTATATATAAATATATATTTTATCTATATGCGTGATGTGGTATATGTATGTGTATGGTATTATATTAAATTAGTGTATATATATATATAATGTGTGAAATGTATAATATAGACCATATGGCCTATAGGCTATATATATGGCACATAGCCTATGTGTATGGCATGAATGCTCATGTGGATGTATGTTGATGACTAGTATGACTTGTATTGTTTGTGGATGCTAGGATAGACATGGCTAGGCTTAATGAGACTTGTTTGGGTTAGGCTTGACCTAGTTGACCTAGTTTGACTAGAATAAGTTGACTAGAGTTGACAAAGGGTTGACTTTAGCCTAGATTGACCCCAAACATCATGTAGATGCATTGTAGCAGTCTATTTTACTATTTTAGACATGTAGTGACTTGTACTGTTCTATAGGAGACAGATACCACTCCTCGGACAGTATATTCTCTTCAGATATTCAGGATATCAGGCGAGTACATTCTCTGATCATTTTATAACTTGCTTAGGATTATATTCCTGCTCTAGATTACCTTATTTGATGCTGTCACGATATTATCACAGATTGGTACTATATGAATCCCTACATGAGTTGTTATCCCCCTCGGGAGCATCGGATACTTCATGTCATGTGTTTCATGTACATCATGTATTTCTCACTCTCATGTTATTCATGTTTCTCATATGCTTCTTGCTCGTTCATGCATGCTGTGTACTCTCATGTACTCTCATGTTCGGTCATGTTTCTCATGTATCTTATGTATAACCTATACTTCATGTGCACCCATTTATGGGCCTTCATGTGAAATTCATGTGCACTCATTTATGAGCCCTCATGTATACTTTATGTGCACCCATCTATGGGCTTTCATATGAAAATCATGTGCATAACATAACTTGTCTGGATCCATGTGTATTGATTGGGGTATGGGGGAGTATAAATAGTCATTTGAACAATTCTAAAGTAGTATAACCATGTACGCCTCTTTAGTATATTCATGTGCAATTCCAGCCGTTCATATATCGACTTCGTACTCTACATCACTAGTCACCGATAGTTCTCTACTTATAGTAGATATTTCCATTACAGTTATCTCTTTCACATCATGTACATTCTTTCAGTTTCATGTATCGTACTCTCTTGCATGTTTATATTTTTTAACCTGTTATGATCTGCATGAGATGTATTGTGCTCGCTCCCGTCCTGATTGGCCCTGTTGAAAATTCTACAGAGGATGAGGATGAGGCTCTGGTGTCTACCTATTATGGTATAACTATAGACAACACTTGTGACTTGGACCCACTTGCAGTAGAGGATCTGCCACCTGTGGTTTAGACTGCTAGCCTAGACTCTTACCTTGTCTTTCTCATTGATACATTATTGTATATATTGGGAGTTTTTTTATCTGGATGTTTGTGGAGATGTTATCATAGACACTTAGACTCCTATCTGGTTGTATCTTTATGGATTTCTTATCTATCTATCTATCTATCTATCTATCTATCTATCTATCTATCTATCTTATCGTTTTCTGTCTTAGATGTGATTGAGACTGTATTCTGCTATGTCACCTCCATTCGGAGTGTATATACTGTACAGGTACCTTATATTGTTAGATGATTGACCTAGGACAGTGTTCTACTGCTGACACTGCGGCGTAGGCTGGACGTACCCACTTCTCGTGCCCTTACTCTAGGGTGCGGGTCATGACATATTTTTAGTGCTGGCCCATGCAGGTCGAGTTAATGTAATAGTATTCGAACTAGAGTATCACTACAACCTGCAATAGGATTAGGATATATTTTTGAAGGTACTCAATCACAGTTAGGATTCCTTGAGAGATTCCTGGGATGACCTTTGAGAACCTTATTTAAACTTTAATTTGAAATCCTTTTCTTTGTTTTGTTTGCTCTCGCTCCTTGATTATTGAATTTGATTTTTGATGGATCGTTGTTGATTTTGATTTTTCTATCGATATGAATTTTATGGCATAAGTTATGATATTTTCTGATAACATATATTGACGGGAATAATAGGGATGGTAAAACGTCTACTTGATTATGGAACCTGTAGTTTATCGCAGTCATATTAGCTGGCGTGGTGGAAACATAGAGACCTGACTTCGGATGTACGTATCTTGGTTATAAGATTTGGAATTTCTCGCAGCTATACTAGTCTACATAGCGAGAATTCTAGACGGCATGATTATAGAGGTGCATGCCCCAGTTATGGAATCTATCGTTTATCGTAACCTTGCTTACTGGCATGGCGATGGCTCTGAGTAACATAATTTTGGACAGACGCATATGATTATCAGATTGTATCTTGAGAAGATTTTTAAACATATCATCTCTATCGTACCCTTCTGTTGTTATAAATTGTATTCCATCATCCAATAATTTAGGAGTAGAGATATTTTAGTTTTGTATAACTTATTCATATGTAGTTCTTTCATAGTGTAATGACATGATGACTTGTAGAGTGTCTGTACCCTAGAGATGATAGTTAGCATTGGTATTAGAATAGTAACCTTTTGTAGATGATTCTCCTGTTATTTATAATACCTACCAGTTTCCATAGAGGATGTTAGTCTGCTCTGCAGCCTTGATGATTTATTATTATTTTCCCTTGTCCTTTCCAGTAAGGCACCCATAACCAGAGCTTGTCCTTGAGTATAGTTGTAATTCACCTAAGACTGAGAGGTCTATATATAGATAGATTGCAGTTGATATTGGCATATGGGATATCGGTTGGTTGGTATCTATAGGCCATTGTTGTATAGGATTATAGACATGTTGTTTAGCCTATATTTGGTTCAGTTTTCTATTTTAGTTGAGTCCCCTTTGTATTGAGTACAGTCATGATTGATCAACCTTTATAGGCAGTATGCAGACTCTTCACTAGATACCCCATTCCCTCGGTTCATACTATTTCAAGTTGTTCACTGCACTCAATATTTCATTACCTACCATAATGCATCATAGATTTTACTGGACCATTGTTCAGACCCCAATTATTGACTCACCAATATAACCATCGACCCCTTACCATATTCTGCATATCTGGAGAGTTAGTATCATGCATAATAGAGGTCTGCACTCATCCTTACCTTCTGGACATGGTGACATATTGCATCTCTTAACATTTTACCTTACTTGATAGCCTTGCAATACCCTTCATTATAACCTGCAGTACCTGCCCTACAGTGGAGTTTAAACTTTTTCTTGGACATGGTTGTTCAGTCCACTTGGGACAGTTGTATACATTGGAGATATATTGTGGGTTGTTAATAAGAGTTCTCCCTTGACAATTTGTTCTGTCCTTTTTTTATTGTATTAGATAAAGATAATACCTGTTTAGCCCATCTATCCAGATACATGTCCAAACCCTTTCTTTCATTGATGGTTCAGTCTTCCAAGAGCCTCTACCTGAGCATTAGTTCAATTTTCCATATATATGTGTCCTATATATCATTGTCCTACATATGATTGTTTTGCATCTTCATGTGCAGCCATGCTACACCACTGTTCTGTCCCAACACACCCTACAGTATCTGACCCCTTCTTTGGAGTGATAGGCATGTGGTAGGGAGTTGGTATTATTAGACTTTGAGTAGAGTTGAGGTGATGAGGGTAAGCATATATATATATATATATATATATATATATATATATATATATATATATATATATATATATATATATATATATATATATATATATATATATATAGCTTGTATATATGTAATGTATTTTGATTTGGTATGTAGCCTGCACTCATTTACAGAATACTGCCTATTGCATTCCCTGTACACCAGTTCGGTTCACTTCTTTCAGACCACTGTCCTGCATATAGTTAGTTCAGTCCAGATAGAGAGAAGAGGCCAGGTTGATCTAAAGGCATATTCCAGTCACCATGTAGGTTTCCCTTCACTTTAACTTTACAAGTGGACCCTAATGCCCTGTCGTTTTGCTTATTAATTCAGCCTCCTTAGCATCATTCCCTTTTGCCTACATTTATGTTTTAGACCATTCATCCTTAGCCTAATTTCCAAGCAATTGTTCAGTTCCTTACAAGTTTAGTCTACTTTAACCCTTGATGATCAGTTATATATGTATGGATATATAGATGATATACTTAGGATATATGTAATGGGTTGTTGTTCTTGAGCTTATGTATATAGGGTATTTGGGATTTGTGTGCTTAGATTATGGGTATTTAGTTATGGGTGACATGATAAGATTGGAAAGTTAAGAGTTAGTCTATTATAGAGTTTTTCTTTTGCTAATCTCTAGTTGCCAACACCTAAATAGCTAGCATAGGTAAAATCCTAAAAAGTTGACCAGTTGATGACCAAGTACTTGGATGTTGAGAAATTGACTAGTGGTTGACCCTTGACTATGTTTGACCTAGAAGGAGTACTACCATCTTAAATTTCGAGGACAAATTTTTTTTAAGGTGGTAGACTTGTAACACCCAGTTTTCTAAATGAGAGTAATTTTGAAATTTTGTGATTTTAATTATTTAATTATGATATTTAAATAATAATATAATTTTTTGTAATTTTTAATCATTTTAAAACTATTTAAAAATCATGACTTGTAATTTTGATGTGCAACTAGTGAAACCCTAGAGACTGCCTGACCTAGAGCCTAACCATGTGATTAGGATATTGTTTACCATTTTTAGCCTAGGGGTAATTTGGTCATTTTGACTTATTAGAATTATTTGATTAATTATTGGATTGACGGTTGTTGATTTGACTTTTACTAGTTGTGACTTAAGAGACTAACCTAGATGTTGACCCTGGTTGTGGTGACTTGATTAGCATGGTGAGACCATAGTCTAACTTAAGTCAACTCAAGTTAGGCCACTTAGGATCAAGTTGGAAATAGGAGGATTGGTGATTTGGTCTATAGGCTTGAGACTTAGAAGTTGGTTCCATGACTAGTACAACTAGGCCCATAGCCCATTAGATTAAACCCTTACCCTAACTTTCACTTTATGACTGGCCACTAGGTCATTTCCTTCCTATAAATAATCTCCTCATTAGTTCTTGCCTCCTTTGTATCATTCCAACACATAGGAAAAAGAAAGGTTTGTCCATTCTTCCCCAATCCATAGATTTCTCATTTTAAATCCCTTTTAACTCTACTTTCTTGCATTAGTGACTAATACTCTTATATTTCCTGTTTATGGAGAGTAATCCCAGATTTTGAGCAACTTGGGGATTTGAGCTAGCAAGGAGGAACACTTCATTTTGGAGATTTTTCTTACTATTTGCACCTATAGGTAAAACTCCTCAATTTGTGCTAATATTCTAGTTTCTTTGCATATTAGGCTAGATCTAGTTGTCCCATAGCTGTCCCTAGAATTTGGGTAGAATTCGTGTCCATTTGGTGTCCGTATCGGACACGTATCATAGTGTATATGTAGGTGTTTGATAGAATGCCACTTAGGTTTTGATTTTCGATTTTGGTAAAACTAATTTCATGGATTTGTAGCCCTATGTGTGTTCTATGAATTTGTGTTGGATTGAGCACGAATTCAAGTCGTGTCTGTGTCCAAAATGGACACGAACACGCCCGCAGTAGCCTTAGGGCAGTACCCTGCTACTCGAGGATTCGTGTGCGGTGTCTGTGTCACTTGGACACGTTTCCTTTGACACAGAGGTGGGTCTAGTGTCTAACAAGGCTCCCCTAAAGTCTCGTGTCGTGTCGTGTCGTATCGAGTGAGGAAACACGTGTGCATGGGTCTTACACTGTCACACGCACACACAGTTTTGGCTCTGATACGGCCTCCAAACTCTTGATACGACTCTTGTGGTCACGGTACAGGGTGACACACGTGTAGCCCTATGCTAGGCAAATATGTGGACACGAGCACGTGGCCAGTGGCGTACTGTGTCGTGTCCACGAGCTCATGTTTTGCCTGTACGACACTGCACTGCACGTGTTCTGATACACTGAGTTTTCTCTGATTGGACACGGTCGTGTCCAGTTTCCTGGACACGAACACTTCTCTCAGACACGTGTGCACACACTCGACAGCTGTGCACGTTCAATTTGATGTTTGTTGCAAATTCGAATTCGAATTTGGGTTTTTCTATGTAATTTTCTCTGATACATGTTATTTTGATTATTTTTTTGGGTTTGAATGAGACTAGTTAATCTAATATAATAATTAGATGTTGTATAACACATATATAATGCCTGGGTGTTAATTTCATAACTGGGTATAAGTTTAATGCATGTTTGGTTCTAATGTTGGGCATATGATTGATGCAAGGAATTGGGTTTCGAATTAGTTTTTGGATTTCTGAATGTGTATAACTGGAATTGTGAAACTGTCCTTGCACTTGAAATTCCTGAGAAATGTTATTTCCTGAGAACATGTGCATTGCACTGTTAGCTGAGGATAACTATCTCCTATCACATGTTGCCACTCAGACGCTAGTCTAGGTTGTACACACACAACTATAAAACTGAGAACCCTATCTCCTAACTGTCAATGCACTGATTTTTGACACACTCTCCTAGCTATTGACACACAACCTATCTAAACTATCTACTGAATTCCTGAGCACTGTTATCACAAACACACACACATTTCCTACAATACCATGCTTTCCTGAGAACATTTTCTGAGAATTCACATTTCTCATTTTCCTGAGACCCTATTCCTATTGTGTTAGTCACACACACAAAAACTTATTCCTGTCACATTAGACACTCCTACACTCACACATTGATGATATGTCTACACACACACTGTTATTTATTCACAGTTTTCTCTATGACACTACAATACCCTAGTAGCTAACTGTCATGACACTCTCATTGACACATTGACACACATTATATTATATACACACACACACACAGGAACACCCTAGACTATCACATACCACACACATGTTAGTTTGCTCACTGATTTCCTGTAAACACACACACTGTTACCAATTCCCTGTTTCTTCATTACACCTACTGTCATGTACACACACTACTTAAAATCCTGAACAAACATTGCATTAATTTATTTTCCTGTTACACTAACCTAAACCCTCACATGTACACATCTAATACACACACATTGGCACATTATACCACTATCTCTTGAGAATACAGGTAGCCCTAGCCTACGTTCCATACACACACACACACTCATGTGTCACCCACATACACACATACACATGTACATCTCTCTCTATATCACTCTATGTATATATAAATATATATTTTATCTATATGCTTGATGTGGTATATGTATGTGTATGGTATTATATTAAATTAGTGTATATATAATGTGTAAAATGTGTAATATAGATCATATAGCCTATAGGCTATATATATGGCACATAGCCTATGTGTATGGCATGAATGCTCATGTGGATGTGTGTTGATGACTAGTATGACTTGTATTGTGTGTGGATGCTAGGATAGACATGGCTAGGCTTAGTGAGACTTGTTTGGGTTAGGCTTAACCTAGTTGACCTAGTTTGACTAGAATAAGTTGACTAGAGTTGACCAAGGGTTGACTTTAGCCTAGATTGACTCCAAATATCATGTACATGTATTGTAGCAGTCTATTTTACTATTTTAGACATGTAGTGACTTGTACTATTCTATAGCAGCCAAATACCACTCTTCGGACAGTATATTCTCTTCAGATATTCAGGATACCAGGCGAGTTCATTCTCTGATCATTTCATAACTTGCTTAGGATTATATTCCTGCTCTAGATTACCTTATTTGATGCTGTCACGATATTATCACGGATTGGTACTATATGGATCCCTACATGAGATGTTATCCCCCTCGGGAGCATCGAATACTTTATGTCATGTGTTTCATGTATATCATGTATTCCTCGCTCTCATGTTATTCATGTTTCTCATGTGCTTCATGCTCGTTCATGCATGCTCGTGTACTCTCATGTGCTCTCATGTTATGTCATTTTTCTCATGTATCTCATGTATAACCTACACTTCATGTGCACCCATTTATGGGCCTTCATGTGAAATTCATTTTCACTCATTTATGAGCTCTCATGTATACTTCATGTGCACCCATCTATGGGCTTTCATGTGAAAATCATGTGCATAACATAACTTATCTGGATCCTTGTGTATTGATTGGGGGTATGGAGGAGTATAAATAGTCATGTGAACAATTCCAAAGTAGTATAACCATGTGCGCCTCTTTAGTATATTTATGTATAATTCTAGCCGTTCACATGTCGACTTTGTACTCTACATCACTAGTCACTGATAGTTCTCTACTTATAGTAGATATTTCCATTACAGTTCTCTCTTTTACATTATGTACATTCTTTCAATTTCATGTATCGTACTCTCTTGCATGTTTATATTTTCTAACCTGCTATGATCTGCGTGAGATGTATTGTGCTCGCTCCTGTCCTGACTGGACCTGTTAAACATTTTACAGAGGACGAGGATGAGGCTCTGGTGTCTACCTATTATGGTACAGCTATAGACAACAGTTGTAACTTGGACCCACTTGTAGTAGAGGATCTGCCACCAGTGGTTTAGACTGCTAGCATAGACTCTTACCTTGTCTTTCTCATTGATACATTATTGTATATATTGGGAGTTGTTTTATCTGGATGTTTGTGGAGATGTTATCATAGACACTTAGACTCCTATCCGGTTTTATCTTTGTGGATTTCTTATCTATATATCTATCTATTTATCTATCTTATCGTTTTTTGCCTTAGATATGATTGAGACCGTATTCTGTTATGTCACCTCCATTCAGAGTGTATATACTGTACAGGTATCTTATATTGTTAGATGATTGACCTAGGATAACGTTCTACCGTCGACACTGCGACGTAGGCTAGACGTGCCCATTTTTCGTGCCCTTACTCTAGGATACGGGTCGTGACACTCGGGGAAGAGAACTGGCAAAATGACCAATCTGAACAAATTGCAGATCGATAAAGGAATTTGCGAGAGCCTGAAACCGACTGGCATCACGGAACTTATATTCCCTAGATGAGTCAATAATGAAAGCTCGTAAATCAAAAAGATGCTGGTGGATCTGGTGGATACCCTCATAAGTCATATGGTAGGTCTGAGGAGGTGGATTATGAGAAGTAGACGGAGCAGGAGGGACGGCTGTGCTGCGACAAGATAGCTGAAGATACTTGTGCTCAGACTCAAGAGCGCAAGTGGATAAGTCAATCTCAAAATGCTAAAAGATGATTGGAATATTCATCGCATAAGCAAGGATTCTGTGCCTTTCATGACAACGTCCCATCATCTGGATAATAGTCTTGGGGACAGAAAAATGAATACCCTTATGAATGTGATAAAGGGCAGACAACTCAAGGGTTGTAACATCGTCTTTTAAGGTAGATTTAGGCAAAATGGTGGAATAGACGATGCGGTGCAGTTCGTAGTTGAATAAGTTCATGTTGGCAGCTTTGAACTTAGTAGAACGAACACGGTCAGGAGTACATAGTTCGTTCTTGAAAATGCTCAAAGTTGGGCCTGCGGGAAACTCAAATTCCGTGATATCATCAAGCAGAGCACCTTTGTTAGGGATACCAATGACTTTTACTAAGAGGACATCATTGAGTTCGATATTAAGTCTGCCGACATGACTTTTAACAAAAAGTGTTCAAAGTAAAATTGTAGTAGAACAAAAGAATAGCATTAGTTGCAATAGAATATTGGTGGGTGACAAGTTCGTGCAACCCTAATGCTTCAAAGTATGGACGATGCTCAGAAAATACGGTCCATTTAATCGGTGCGCCGGTGCATATTTTACGAACCAAGAAATCCGCATACCATAATAGGGATTGGTCATGAGTTTCAAAGTAGAACTCATTGTATGCTCCTTCAGCCGATTGAACTGGAGAAAAGAGTGATCCTTGAATAGGATCTGAAGATGACACCTCTTCACTAGGAGACAACTTCTTCCTTTTAAAGGGGTTCAAAATCCTATGCATTGTTTCTATGAAAAGATTGAAGAACAATGAACTTGAAAGAGAAGGAAGGAGGAGGTTATACCTTCCAAGAATTGAGTATGTTATAGAGGACGAGAATCTCCGTACGAATCCAAAATTTGGACTGATTTCTCTAAGAGGATTGGAAGCAATGGCTTGGAGAAAAGCTAGGATTTGGAGGGCTCGGGCGCGGCTGCTGCTTTGATTTGAGGATTTGGAGAAGATGAATAAGAGACTTAAAACCACATACCACCAATAGAACTCGGGCCGAGTTCGGTACGAGTTTGCCTGGGGTTCCGTTGAGGTATTTTTCAACAGAAATAATTGCTGGCCACTCTTTATTCATCAATTCCTGTTCCATTATTTAATTCCAAGTTTAGTTTATTTTAAATTTTAATTAATATAGTTAATATTATTTTATGAATTAACTTTCGTTACACAATGACTGTCTTAGATTAGCTGTAGGGGTACTGTCCCAGCTAACAGAGGTTCACCAGGGAACCCTTAAATATCGTTTCGCTTTAGCCGTAGCCGTGGTGACAAATAGACCCTTTGTAGGCTTGTATCGTGTAGCCCCTCTTTCCGGAATTTTGATAATATTTTTATTTATTTATTTGAATTAAATGATAATTTTTACAGTTTTTATAAATAATTATTTAGTTAATTATTACGGTAGATGATTTTAGCCATGATGGAGTTTTGGAGTACAAGGTGACTAGAAATCGTGGCACAGACAGTGCAATGGCGTGCTTTGAATAGGGTATTAGCCCTGGTAGGGAAGGCAGAGCCAAAGTGATGTCCTAACTAGGAAAACCAGGCTAAGTTACGACTTAACCCTTACCGAAGATTTATTTATTATTAGTTTATTATGAGTTTTAGGGGAAACCGTTATACCATTTTAGCCTGGACTGAACCTGAACTGAGCCAAGCCCATGTAGGCATCCAGTGTACACAAAGATTCTATGTAGACATATTTTAAGTGGATGCAATGCCGATTATTGGATATTGTATTTCGTTATTGTTATTATTATTATTGTTTTTATTATCAATACTGTTGAGGTTATTATTATAAATATTATTATTAATATTGGTTATACTATTTTGTCAAATAAATTTATTATATATAGTCATTAGGAATAGATAACATGAGGTGTATTTAGATTTTATGGGGATTAATAATTAAATAGTATATATATAATAATAGATATAGGGATGCCTATTAAATAATCGTAAA